>SKCR01035468.1:0-182888 GCA_019454045.1 Zanthoxylum bungeanum
TCCGAATGGGTGTTTTAACACATAATGTCCTAAAACCAACTAGTTTGGGAGTCATTGACCCAAAGCTCGCTACTTGGATTGAAGATGTTATAGAAAGAAAGATATCTGAAATTCGAGTAATTAAGTCTGTAAGGGTGTCTTAACACCTAGTGCCCTAAAGCCAACTGGCTTGGGTGTCACTGGCCCAAAACGCGCAACAGGGATTGAAGATATTGTAAATAAGTAGAAAAATAAAAATTCAATTGCAAAAAAGGTGTGAATTCTGATATAACTTTAGGATAAAAATATTACTCTCTTTTCAACTGTACTTATGAATATTGTGGGCACAATGAGCTGATTAATACATTGGTGGTTGTGTATATGGAGAATGGTAAAAATAATCGGAGAATTTACTTATTTGGTAATTTAGAAAGAAAGAAAACAACTATTAACTTGGATAAGAAGTTTCATTTGTCTGGTCATTAACTTGTTTTTCTTTTTATCTTTTTGCTTTTGTGTGCATTAGATTTACGTTTGTGGGTATCGTTACTGTAAGCCGTTACGGGACTACAACTCGTCCACTAGGGACACCTAGGGGTTTAAAGGCTTGTTGCATACGCTAAATGCAATCGTGATCCCTACGAAATTGGCTTAGTTTAATTTTATTTTTAAGTTCTGTTTATTGCATTTTATTTTGTTTTGCTCGAGGACTAGCAAAATGTTAGGTTTGAGGGTGTGATAAGCAGTAAATATATCAATATTTACCGTCCCCTTTACTTAATATTTTGTATAGTTTCTTGAGTTTTGTGAATATTTTGATTTATTTTGTGTATTTTGTAGATAAACAAGGTTTCAGGACTGACTGGAATCAAATCGGGGCCAAGACAGTGAAAAACAGATAAAAAAGGCAAAATTATCTTTTTGACGTCGCGGCAGGCAGACCTTCTGCGTCGCGATCGCTAACGTGCACCGAACACGTGTCAAGATCAGAGAAACTTGCTATCATACGCACTTGCTAACATGCGTCTGTCACGTGTCAACATCCCAACAAATCTGCTAACATGTACCTCACACGTGTCATCATCACATGTTGCCGACAATCATCATCGACACATGTCATTACTGACGTTAGTGTCGTGACGCGCACAACCTCACATGTCGCAACGCCGAGCCAATAATTCTACCGACAGCCACGTGTCATCATCTCAAGAAGCGTCTGCCACAGGTCACAAATCAACGACGCGTCGCGATGAGCAAGGGTTCTGCGTTGCGACGCGTGAGACCAAAATTTACCTATAAATTGAGGCCGAAATCAGAATTCCAATTCATACCTTCTTATGGGGATTTACTTAAAATACTAAGAAGATTGTATCTTGTTTGTTTATTTACAGCTTTTTGCATTTAATTTTTATTTTACGCAATAGTTCTTTATTTATTTTACTTTTCAGTCTTTATTTTACTTTTCAGTATAAGGAGGTAACTCCCCTCTGCTGGGGTGAAAGGTAAAGCTTTTATTACTAATATTTAGTTTAATCTCCCTTAATTATAATATATAAACTATTTTAAAAACTGACGTAATGGGATACCGCATTTATGGTCGGTTGAACTTAATTAAATTGACTTTAACCTGACTAAATTGGATACCGCATTTATGGTCGGTTGGAATTAATCATAAATTTGACTTAATCAGGATACCGTCTATATGGTCGATTGGTAATGTCATGCAAAGTTTATATATTATAATAAAAAAGATATATAAATTAAAAGTAATAAAAGTGGATCCTATAACCCCGATATTTTCTTTTATTGTTAGTTTATCTATTTAATTTCTTGTTTTTACTTTATGTCATTTACTTTATTTATGTCTTTATTATTCTTAGATATGTGTGGTAACTAAACCCCGTATCTAGGGTTGTGATGAATTCCAATATCACCGGTTTATAAGTGGTAATTTTATGTTTTGGGTAATATAAAGGTTTATTTATTGAGCCTTAGTCTTAATGCTTCTTGTTAACTGGCCATTAATAAGATTGATTTGGTAAACTTAAAATGAACTTGGAAATGAGATTTTAGGTTTCAGCCTTAGACTCAATAGCTCACGATCTCACTTAAGGATAGATAACCCTTAATAGATTTCCTTACAGGATAGAAATATACCTGTCGGGCGAGGGTAGCCGTAATTGGAACTTAATCTTAATGAATTCAGGTAACTTGGATAATATAGGAATATGATTAATTGGGTTATACTAGGTGTTTGCATCTGACCACCGGAAGAGGCTTTTGCATAATTTCGTGTTCCAGGTTAATAAACCAATATATTACACATTCATGAGATAATCACTTCATCTTTAAAAGATATTGGAAGGATTCACAACCCTAGATAGTTTATTAATATTGATTTTTTCTTTAATTTACTTTCGCACTGTTTTATTTACTTGTTTTCAGACAAAAATCAACATCCAATCAACAATCAATCTATTAGATACTCATAAACATTTAACGTCATTAATTAATAGCTAAGGTATTAAGTCCTCGTGGGATTGATACATTTTACACTACTTGAACGATACGAGCGCTTGCGTAACGTGAGTGATTTCATCGATCAACATCAATACACAAAAAAATCCACTTTAACCGAAAACTTACATAACCTACTGGATCGATTCAATTCATTATGTTTTCACTCGGATTCTACCAAATGCACATACTCAATATTCTCATGCTCAAACATTTCATATCATACAATTACGCTACTCTACAAAGCTATTGGAAATATCCGAACATTAAATGATAAACTTGAAATTTGCGAGTTTTTACCAGAGGTTTTACCGAGATTTCGAGGGCATAGACAGACTTCAAACGATCCCACGAACGTGTTGGAATCGACGAAATTCTGATCGAAACTATTTTTCACTCGTGGGTCACTATTCATCGAAGTTTATCCTCTCGTTTTACGTGTAATCATATACGGAACGGAAAATCTGTCACCGCCTACTTGTATACTCTCCGAGAGCTTCGATTTGGGGGGTGGCTGGGGTCATGACACGAACCGATGAGCCGGGATTGGGAAAACCCATTACTCCATCGGTGGTGATTTAAGGTTGTCGTCAGCCACCACAAGGTGTTGGGGTGGCCGGCGCACCCCTTTGGCCGGTCGTGCCGGTCGGCGATGGCCGCAGGCCACCGACGCGACCAGACTGTAGGGGTTTTAGGGGCTAAATACGGTAGGGGTGTTCATAGGGTCGGGTCAACCCGCGACCCGATCCGACCCGACGTGACCCGACCCGACCCGCGCGGGTTCAAAAAAAAATTACAAATTTTCAACCCGACCCGACCCGAAATTTTCGGGTTGGGCAACGGGTTTGATATTAAAACCCGACCCGACCCTATAGTATTTATATTATTTTTCTAAAATTTATATTATTTTTCTAAAACTTTTATTATTATTTATAATAATATTTTATTAAAAATTCAAGTGGGGGATTGTTGGTTTTAATGAATTTTAAAATTGACTTTAATATTTTGAGGAGCTACAAGAAGTTATTTTGGAGAAGTTACAAAATTCTATAAATATTTTAAGATTGTTTAAGTTACAAAAATACACAATTAGATTTTATTATGTTAAAAGGAGTTGCAATTTGAATATATATATATACACACACATTACTGTTTTGATTAAGATTTTAATGCATGGACGTTTCCTTTAATTTAAGAATTTTCAATGTGTCAAAAAAAAAAAAAAGGATGCACAGCTGAATATATAAACAATATTCAGCTGTTGGAAAAAAAATATATGCAAAGCTGAAGTCAAATAAAAAAAAACAGAGAAAAACGTGCATGACCATTGAATTTTTTTCATTGTTTTCAAGTCACAGTTCTCCTCGTGAATGACCATTGCAAGTTTGCAACCAAAACCTAGAACTATCAAATTTGATTATGTTTTCTTGCAAAACCGAGAATAATCAGATTTATGATAATTTTTGAGGCATAAAATAACAAATATTTTTTTCATTGTTTTCGCTTGAATTTATCTAGTATCTGATATACATCCGGTATAAATAAATCTCTATCGGCTACACCCTCACAGCAGAGGCATGGTCTCGGATGTAGTCACGGAGAAATATTTATAAACTGTATTGACAAGACGGACCACATAACATGCATCAAATACATAATTACATTTAAACCTTATTAATTAGGGATTTTCCGCTAAGTGTCATACACCCTAAATCTAATCAAATTAGAATATAAAATGCATATATAAAGTCAAGAAAACATGATTAAACATTGAATTAAAGGGCTAATCATATTAGGGGGCTAGAATCAGACTCGCTCTGATACCATTTTGTAGGGGTTTTAGGGGCTAAATACGGTAACGCAACGGAAACAGTGGAAAATCAAATTTTCTGATTTCAAAACTTTTTCTCGGATTAATAAAATAAACTTATTTATTTTATTATCCAATAATCAAATTATGAAATAAAACATCATAAATCATATTCATGTGAATTTACCGAATTGCCATTAAACATAACATTTTGGTTATTTTAATCCGAAATTGTTCAAAACAATTTTGAATGATTCTAAATCATTACTAACATGAATTAAATATGTCACAAATGTCAAAATACAATTTTCAACATAAAACCCAAAATTTCTCATCATGGCCGAATGCTTCCTAAGTGGGCATATTGTGCATTTTGCACTTCCATTGTTCAAAACACATGCAAATGAAATCCAATCAACATAAGATTTAACATGTATCATATATACATCCAAATACACCATATAAATGAAAATCACCAAATTTGGAAGTGGTCTTAAACCCTAATTTTTCAATTTCTTCAAATTGGACAAATTAGACCAAATTGGTTAAATCAATTACTTCAATCATGTTTCTTCCATCCAAATCAAGTCTCAACACAATGAAACAACTATAGAACAATTCTAGGTCATTTAAGAGTGGGTAACTCTAGAATGGCAACAAAGTTCTAAAACCATGAAAAGAATGCTTATTACTACACTAATAACATTCTTCCAACTTCATACATACTAAACCCCTTCATCAAACTTTCATCCATCAAATACACAAAGAATAAAGAATAGAAAAACTCAAGAACATCACCAAGTGAAGCCCACAACAAGAGGAACAATTTACTCTCTAATGGAAGGTTGGAAATACTTATTAAATTCCAAGCTTTTCTTTGATTTTTCTTTTCTTTCTCTCTACCTTCTTTGCTTTGTTTTAATGGAGTTTTGATAAAGTGTATTAGGTTATACAAACCCTAAAAGAAACAAAACAATATATACTTGTGTATTTTTAACCCTTGGCCGAATTTGGCTAGGAAAAAATAAAGACATTTTGTTTTAATTTCATTTGAATTTCAACTTGCCAACTTGATTAAATGATCATTACACTTTAAGGATAAATTCAAACAAGTCAACAATTGCAATTAAAGCATCTCCAAATAATATCTCAACTTAGGATATTTATATTTTTAATTAATTTAATTATTTAACAATTAAATAATTAAATAATTATTTAAATACAAATATATTAAATATATGTATTATATTTACATTAAATATTAAATACATATATATTTGTGATATTAGTCAAATATCTCAATTTGACAATTAATTAATGTGTATTTGAATTAATCAAGTATTAAATGCAAATACACAAAAATTAAGGAAATGACTATCGGGTCCATTTACATGTATTTTGCGTTTAACCTTTAAACGACTTTATAAATAATCAATATTATTTATAAATGTTGCCCTAGTGCTCTACGAGTATATTTCATTAGTGAGACTCTCTAGATTCAGGCATATCCGTCACGAAATCTAATTTCGTGTCCATAATTTATCCAACCGTAAATTATGACGATCACATATAAACTCGCTGAATCATACAGGTCGAGGTCATGGAAAATATTTAATTCCTCTGTCACAGGTATCCGGATAAATCCCAGAGATATAGATGTAAACGTCAAATCTCTATAAGGATTATCCAGTCGACTATTCTATTAGCAATCTCAAAAAGAATGTTTAGAACTGGCTTCTAAACTGTACCACGGGCCCATGGTTTTATCTGATTGCTAATCATATGGACTACCTATGCTCTGATACACAGAACTGACGGATCCTATCTTGATACACATAGGACACCCTGAGGATCTATCTACACCCAACGAACATGCGGAGGTCTGATCTAAATAGATCGGTGACGTGACTGTCATCTAAGTGTAGAAGATGTCTCATGTGCCCACAATGACATCTCAAATCTAAGAATCACAAGTGCTACTCAACCCGTGAAGATTCTTATTGACGTTGGTGTACCATCCATTAAGAATCTTCGGTGAGTCGTTCAATGTTTATCCGCTATAAACACCTACACGTCTATACTAGTCTCCAAGACTTATGGTTCATTGAGAAACCATTGGAATCATATATTCCAGTATACGACATGTACTGGTCTCAACAGGTTTACTATACTGACCAAGTAGTGTAAACCTTGACCAGGAACTGTCTGAGAATGACAACGTCATGATACAACTCAATGTCAGTTGCGACGCTTTTGCAACTGCACCATGACTATTTATTCTAAGGTCTTTACGTCTTTACCATATTAAAAGATAGATTATATTATAGAAACTGCATATATTATTCAAAATAATAAGGTTTTACAGAAGTATTCATAAAGAAATACAATCGGGAATTGGCGCTCTGAGCACCAACCCCAACACAGACGTCATTCAATGTTTTGGAAATGGGGGTCGAGTGAGAGAGATATGTGAGGTTATGCGTTTTCTGTAATTATAAGAAACTATGGGTAATTTATAAAGAAGTTTCTAAAATTTACGTTCAAACCTCCACGAAATTGCAATCAGGCCTTTGTCATTGGGTTTTATAGGAAATTCATATTTTAGAACCTAATCTGATGTAAAGTTCGAAAAGTGTTCAACACGAAAGTTATTCATCTCGGAAAAACGAGTCATGTGGTTTAAGAATCGGCTCAATCAGAGTTCGTTTGTTATTTTTATAGCCGAAATAAAAAAAAATTACAGTATAACGATATAATCAGGAATCGCGTCACCGGTTCTCAAAATCATGCGTTTTCCAACACGATGAAGATTCATTTTAAAACATTTCGATCAATTTTTCAACACATAAACTCTTATTTTCGAATATCATCCACTTCCAAATTCTAAACTTTAATTCGGAAACCTTCCATCACTGTTCCGAAAAACTCGGGATATTATAAAACTAATATTTTTTCCATTATAAATCTTTTATGTAAAGATATGAATAATATATATATGATATTTTTTTCATTAATCATTAACTTTGACATATGCTTTCAATTTATAGAACATGTAAGGTTGTCATTGAAATGTTATGATTCAAGCTTAAAGTTGCATATTTTCACTAGAAAAATTACAATCTTTAATGAAAACTTATAACATGAAAACACACACTTCTAAGTGAATGACATCTCAAAGTGACACACACACACAAATATATATATATATATATATATATATATATATAAACACATTTTCCTTTTAATTTTCGAGTCTCAAATCGGAGGATGGTATTGGTCCCCACATAAGATAATGATAAAAATCAAGAATATTGTTATTTCTGAAACTTTTAGAAATATTATCAATTAATTAAAAAATATTTATCAATAAGAAATGCATAATTTTTTTAGAGAATTATTAAAAAGTAATTTCCACCATGACTACTTCTTAAAAATGACAAGCTCATTATGATTTCCATAAGTATACCTAATTTTCTAAGATTCTTCCTATTTAATCCAAAATATAATCCTAAATGGACATTTATCATATTTATATCCATATTTTACTTATCCCCATTATATATATATATATATATATATCAAGTATTTTACAAGCTCATAGTATTTTATATTTTTGGGTAACTATTCACGTGAACAATATTTTTTTAAGAGTTGGATATAATAAAATATATTTTTGGATATATAAAATGACATTGTAACTGTGATTGAGTATTTATAATTGTCATTATAACTGAGAAATGTGAATGAGTATTATGTACGTGATTGGTACTGTTATCAAAAAGTGTGATTGAGTATTATAACTATTATTGTAACCAATAAATATAATTGGGAATTGTGTATATGACTAACATTATGATTAAATTATAAGTGTGAATGTGACTGTGATTGTGACTATGTGTCTATGATTGTATGGCTGTGACTGTGAATGTGTGAATATTACTATGATTATGTGCATGTGACTATGATTGTGATCGTGTGACTATAACTGTGTGACTATAAGACTATGACTATGACTAATTGTGATTGTGTGATTGTGTGATCGTGTGACTATGATTGTATCATTGTGTGACCATGTGACTCTTTGACGGTGATTGTTATGCCATAGCGACTTTGGGACTGATTAGGTTCTTATAGAAGTCCTTATTTGGGAAATGCTCCTTGATGAAAGTTGTGGGCGTAAATGTTAACTATATGTATAATATTTTGTTAGTCCTCGAGCAAAATAAATAAAATAAAATAAACAAACTAAAAATAAATAAACCTAGGCTACTTTCGTAGGGATCACAATTATATTTAACGTATGCAACAAACCTTTAAACCCCTAGACGACCTTAATGGATGAGTTATAGTCTCATGAGGGCTTACAACGATGACACCCACAAACGTCATTCAACACATACACATAATCATGCAAAAATAATAAAACAAATAAACTAGTCATGGTAGTTACACATAATATTATCCTCAAAAAAATGCCTACCAATGAAATCAAAAAACCTTCAAACTACCTAACGCAACTTAAATCAAATTTCTTGAATAATTCATCTAAGTCAGACTCATAGTGTGTGTGTGAAAAGGTCTGGTCACAACCCGATTCTTAAGTAAGTCAACTCATTGATTTCGTTTAAAAAATTAGCATCCAATTGGTCAAACCAACCTAAATATCTCAAAAGTGCTATATAGTTCCCTATTAAGCTCGTTATAGTATGATTTCTCTTTTCTTTATCTTTTGACTCACCTACTTTTTAAGGTAGTATTTCTCATCATGGTGGTCCTAACACTCACTCATTGGTAGCTTCATGCTTATTGGTTATAGGTGGTTTATCTCTTTTTTTTCAAAGTATTTTTTCTTTTCTGATATTTTCATCATTTTTTCAAAATATCTGTATTTTTTACTCTAACCATACCATATATCATAAATAATTACAAACATGGATATATATCTAAGTAAACAGTCATTCATCTTCAAACAATTTCCTCAACTAGTCCATTTGTCAACTACTTAGGTTTTTACTACTAGAAACCTACTTTTAAGTGCTCACGAGTCTAACCTATATCACATACTTAAGGCATATGATAAAAGTCAATTGCACACTTATCGTTTCTAAGATTTCATCTTAAAGCAAACAAACTCATAATTTAACTTATGCTTCACTACCTCGAATATATATATATTTAATAAATAGTGGGAACTAACACTAATATGCATTAACAAATAGTGGGAACTAACACTAATATGCGCACACACCCTCAAACTAAAATTTGCATTGTACTCAATATAAAATAAGCGTAAAGAAAAAATGAGGAATAACACAACCGTGCATGGAGTTGATCAGGATTCTGCTGGTCAGACCTTGATTGGGCAGAGTGTATGGGTTGTGTTAGCACCTGCATAAATACACATGCAAACTAATAAACACGTAAATAGCACACAATAAAATAAAACTAAAGTAAAGAAAACATAAATAAATGTGTGGGTTGTCTCCTCGCTAGCGCTAAGTTTAACGTCTTCAATCAGACGTTCTCTGAAGATCTTCATTCAATGAGGCTTCAATATGGCTTTTGATGTCATAGATAAGACAGTGCCATGTGCAATATTTTTCAATATCCTCTTCCACAAATGTGATTACCAATAAAGATTTTTTCTACTCAATGGTCATGCTACTTTCTTCAAATATTTATCCTTTGGAGATCTTGATTGGAAGAATAGAATATCAAAAGGTCTTGTAGGATGCTTGAATTGAAATGATAGTGTCATTATGTCCAGCTTGTGGGTGGTATCAATAATGATAACTTCTTCAAATTGTGATGTGACATCTTGTGTCACGATATTTTCAATAAGCTCATACAATTGTTCATGCTTAACTTATTGTTCCACCACTTCCTCATAGATGCACTTTTGAATTTCTTCGTTTAGCTATTTATCAGACATCTGCACAATACATTCTCCAATATCTTGATAGAATACCTCAGTCTCTATATACGGCTTTGCCTCTATCCCCATTTCGGTATTCTTGTGAGTCTATTGATTCCATAGGTCTTCTTCAGTGTCATCTGATAGTGTCCTTTAAGGTATATAACTATGATTATTGGCTAATTATCTCAATTGGTCATCCAGTCTTTTAAAAGATACGGCTTGGCTTTGTACCATTGCTTCTAATCTAACAATATTCTTCGCATTTTCCTTATTCAGCTCAGTAGAAAGCTTGTTCAACTTGGCCGTCGGCATGAACAGTTCCTCCACGGATGGTTTTGATCATTGAGGAAATTCTTGAGCTTGATGTGGATAAAAAGGATAATATAGTTCATTGTTATGTCATGTAAAAGTCTGATGGTTTTGTCACCCTGGATTGTAGTTGAACGTGCAATGATCACTCGGGTGGTTGCCCCAACATATCCCACTTCTCATCATTGTGTTCTGAAAGGTTTGAGCATATATCACGTTATTTATCTCTGACATCCATTGGTAGTTGTTGGCTAGGACAACATGCCTCAAAAATCAGATTGTGTCTCACCGATATGGGGTTTAACATCACCTCTTATAACTCTTAATGCCTTCATCGCCCAATGGTACTCCATTACTTCGACCACCTGAAATAAAAAAAAAAAGATAAAAAGAAAAAATGGAAGAGTGTTTAGCTAAACAAGTAGATTATTGTCCTAATATTAATAAGAAAAATAAAATTAGTCCCTGGCAACGACATCAAAAACTTGATCGCATTTTTATAAATCTAGCACGTAAACGCATGTATTGCTCAAGTAATATAGTAAATATTAGTCGGAAGTCGAACCCACATGAACTTAATATTTATCTTATTAATACTAATACTAACTTACTTAACTTAAACTAAACTATTAAGAATGAGAGTTGATTTATCGAAATTTAATTGAAATTAAATAAAATAAAAATAACAGACTTTGAAAACCTTATAGATAGAAGAATATGGGGTTGTAATTTCACCTAAGCACGCACGCAATGAGTCAAGATATTTTTCATTCAGTTGGGTTTGTGTTACTAATTATTAACCTAGAACACTAAATTATTCACAAGTCCTTTTCGATAGTCATGTAAATATATTCAAAATAAATCAATTAACTATAAATTTATGTTAATTGAATTAAACCGAATTCCTTAAGGTCTGGTTCTAATCTTAGCTACGTATGTCATTTAGGTATATGTCTATCCTGCAGGGAAATCTATTCAACGAATAAGATCACACACTATTATTCTCACGGCTAACCCAAATTTACTGTGTCGAGTTCCTAAGGATTTAACAAGATTATTTTATCGTTGGCTAGACAAATAAAATATGCGTCAAATTATAGAGAATAATAAATAATAAATGACAAACTCAAATGAATAAAAATATATAATTACACTAATTAAACACGCTTGGGATCTATTACAACCCTAGATTTAATAAATTAGCTACTCATAATATTCAATAAAAATAAGCTAATCATTAATACAAAGCAAAGAACGCATAAAAAATAACGATAGAGAGAAAATAGAAGAAATAAACTCTCGTTTGCAGTCTTCGTCTTCAAACTTCAACTCTGATTGATGCACTCGTTCTTGTCTTACTATAGGCATTCTTCTATGCAATGAACACTCCAAAATATGTTATGAAGCTTCCCTTTAGGTTTTGGGGATGAACTATGCTTATATCGGGAGTCTGATGAGTATTTCCTTGTTAAAAATCGGATTTAGGACGAATTAGGGTCGCATTTGCTTTGTCGCGACGCACTCACGCATGTCGTGACTTCACTCATTAAACTTGGTGCACGTCGCGATGCTCAATGGGCAGTGTCACGACTCGCCCATCATTTGTAGGTTCTAGTTGAAGTTAGCTCGTTCGCATGTCTCGACGCGAGTTCAGCATCGGGTTTCATGTTTGGACTCTGAATTTTACCCTAATTTGCTTTGTATTTTGTTATTTTCATCCCTCGTTGAATCCGTTGAGTCTTGATATTATTTCGACCTGTAAAACGCACCTAAAACATATCAATTCGCTCATAAAACTCGATATCACCCACAAAACATTAAGATAAAGGGGCGGGAAAATATGTGTATTTTAACCGCTCATCAATATAGTATCTTACATATTGTAATTTTATCTCTAGATGAAAGATATATGAATTGAAAAAGGATGATAGGTAATTAATTGATGTAATGGTCATTTTGATATTTTTTTGTCAAAATATATCGAACATGATATTTATTTTAAATATTATGATTTGTAAATCAATAATATGTATTTTTTTTCCTTAAACCACTTTATATTTGGGGAGATATTTAGTTTTTAAATTTAAAATTGAAAAAGGAACATTTTTCTTTTTTTAATTTCTATTTTCCCTTTTTTTTGGCAATATCGTAATAACATTATTTTATTATGTATATTTATGTCTTTTTACATGTAGATGGACTAAATGAGAAGAATCATTTATACTTGTACTAAATTAGAAGAGCCCTAATGGATTTATTTTTTTGAAATCTACTTTTTATTTTCATTGGAACGAGTTAAAACAAAAAAAATAAACAAACACAACCAATTAGGGATGACAAAACCTAAATCCCGATATTGTTGTATACAAATTCATATTTAATTTTATGAACCGGTATCATATTTATATTTTTAAATACGGATCCAAATTATACATATATTTTTTTAAAAATACAGATCCATAAATCTGAAAATTTGAATCCACACGGATTTGGAAAACTCACACTCAAATCCGACATTTAAAATATGCATATTCATTTTTTTTTAATTTTTATGGATCAGGGGTAGACCTGATAAATCTTGCCATCCCTGCACCAAACAATTACTTGGGCAACAAAAGTTTGGTAAATACATTTTGCTTTCAAGTTAGTTGGTTAATTTACTCAATGATAATATTCTCATGTTAATTAATGAGGCACTAGAACCTCCTAAAATAATTATGTGATGGTATAGTTAAATCAATCTTGGGTTAAGAATTGATCATGTTATCAAGGGGCGTGACTTGATACTGTAAGACTTAGGATTTCACCTTAAGATATTGAGTTCGAATCCAGATAATGCATTTCTTGTAAGAGCATGAGATAGTCAAAGGTTTTACCTGCTACGCTTAAACCCGAAAATTATGATTTGGTGGCAGAGTTTCCAACGATTAAAAAAAAATTAATCATATTTATTTCTAATATTTAGATTACCAAATAGTAATTATGTCATTCATACATCTGCATTAAGCTAATTTCAATTTATTCAGATTTAAAAGGAAAAAAAAAAAAAGATGGAGACTAAACATGGGAATAATATTTTTAATTAGAAAAAAATAATCATTTTCCGTACACGTGGGAAACGAAACGAAACTTTAGCCGAGCCGAAAAGTAACGGAGCCAAGCCTAGACGAGCCGAGCCAAGAAAGGGAGATTAGTTTGTCTGTATATGAGACCTCCATTTTATCATGAATCCAGGACCAAAGAATGTCCAAATCGCCGATTCTTGTGCTATCCACGTGTCAACACTTAATTGGCCATCCAATTTTCTTCTTAAAAATCAACTCCACTCCTCTTTGCTTTTCCCAATTTTCGTTTTTCGTTTTCCGTTTTCCTCCGCTTCTCAAAAAAAAAAACACACGTCGGAGCAGACACTCTTCGTATCTTGGTCTTACCGGAGGAAAAAAAATCACGGCGTTATTTCGCCGTCAAAAAAAGCTTTTTTTTTTTTTTGGATTCAGCAAAAAAAAAAAATTCAGCAAAAAAAAAAAAAACTTAAACTGGTGTCGTTTTATAATTTTAGATGATGATGGTGGTGGTGGTGGTGTGAAGGAAAAAAATACAATTTTTAGCGTGGACTGTAAGTTGCTTTTTCTTTTTTTTTTTCTTTTTTCCCTGGTCTTGTCTTGTTTCATTCAAGCTTCAAAAAAATACGTGATGTTCAGAGGAGAAGTTAATCTAGTGGAAGATTAAATTATTATTATTTTTTGGGAATTGTTAGTGTTTCTGGATGGTAAATTTGGACTGTGATTAAGAAAATTGGATTCTGGTTCTGTGGAATGAAGATTTTGATGAAATTTAAAGAGGAAATGTTAGTTTCAAGCTGATTTAGTGGCTAATTTTGTGTAATTAAAGAAGTGGATTAAAGGAAAAGAGAGAAAGGAAAGAAAAAAAAAAAAAGGAAAAAAATGAGGAATTCGGGGATAGTGTAAGGTGGCAACCATGAGTTGCAGCAACAGTGAAAAGAACAGAGGAGGAAGAGAAGAGGGGGAACAAGAGCTAACCCAGCATGTTTTGCGGAGGTCTATCGAGAAAGAATCGACGGCGGTCGTGAGAAATGGATCGATAACGACCCCACAGTTAACCATTGATCAGAGTCTGCTCGTTGACCCGAAATTATTGTTTATTGGGTCTAAAATTGGTGAAGGAGCTCATGGGAAAGTTTATGAAGGAAGGTCAGTATCAACTCTGCTTCTTTGGTTCTAAATTAGATAGTTTTAGTCTCTATATTTCGCATTTAAGATGTCTAACGTTGAATTTTAAGACTTTCTGAAATGGGTACGTATTTTTTTATGAAATGGTTTTTCGCTGTGAATGAATTGTACTGTTGGTCTAGCACAGTGGGTGCGTAAAATAGTTTGTATGGGAGCTTGTGTTCTAGTTATGTAGGTGTAATCTCATACTTTTCCAGGTATGGCGATCGGATTGTTGCTATCAAAGTTCTCAATCGTGGGAGAACTTTAGATGAAAGAGCTGCGCTCGAGAGCCGTTTTATTCGTGAAGTGAATATGATGTCTAGAGTAAAACACGAGAATCTTGTCAAGGTTAGTGTTGTAATCAAGAATATGGCCTAGTTGTTTGGCTTTGATGGCTGTATTCAATCTCTTAGTATGTCACTGATATCTATTTCAATGAGGTTGTTATGTTTTTTGCCTTCGCAGTTTTATGGAGCTTGTAAGGATCCACTTATGGTGATAGTAACAGAGCTATTACCAGGGATGTCACTGCGAAAGTATTTAGTTAGCCTTCGTCCAAACAAATTAGATCTCCACGCGGCTTTAAATTTTGCTCTTGATATAGCTCGAGCAATGGATTGTTTGCATGCCAATGGGATTATACATAGAGATCTAAAACCAGGTATGTCCTGAGCTCACATTATACGAGTATTGTTTATTGTATTCCTATAGGCTTCACTATATTGATTCTTGGTCCATTTAAGGGTTATCTGGTGGTTCTTTTGTTTATAGTGACATTGGATTATAAAAGCAGCATTGGGTTTTAATCTTGTTTCTCTACCACTTTCTTTTCGCTGCTTTGTTTAATGTGTGTGATAAGAACCAATTTGGCAGTCAAGGTCTTCTTGTACTAAAAGAGTAAAGATGGTTTTTGCATATTCCTAGATACTTTAACTGTTTGTTTTTTCTGCTGGGATGATTCGCACTTATAATCAGAATGCCAATTATATTTTAGTAAATAGTGCATTTAATGTAGTTCAAGCTCAGTATCTGATTCTTATGGAAATATATGAATGCAGACAATTTGTTGCTTACATCAGATCAGAAGTCTTTGAAGCTTGCAGATTTTGGTCTTGCGAGAGAAGAAACTGTGACTGAGATGATGACTGCAGAAACTGGGACTTACCGTTGGATGGCTCCTGAGGTTTGTGTCCTCTTTGTATGAGCTATTTTCTAATTTTGTTTGCAAGGATTGTTCATTTGTTTCATCCAATTTTCACTTGAATGGAAACCAAGTAGAGGATTCTTCCAAATCTTTTTATGCTTAAAAAGTCAAAATATAAGTCGTGCACTTATAGGGTTCCACACGGTCCTCATACTGCAGCTACAGTATCTTTTTCCCTCCTTGGTCCCTCCTATAATTTGGAAGTGGTTGTCATGTACTGTTCGTGGAGTTGTATCTTATGTGTAAAAGTTCGCTATATCTGTTTATCTATTATTAGCATTTCTTTTCCCTTTTGCTGCGCTTGGATCATATGTGATCAGATTTCTGATTGCACGAGACACTGAAGTACAAACATGGTAACAATCTTAAAACACTAGGGCTTGATGATTTGAGTTGAGTTGATGAATGGCCAGTGTTGGACTGGTTGGCTTTCTCTATTAATCTGCATCAGAGAAACTAAGGATTTACTTGCGCTTTCTGCAACTTTTCCTGCTTAATGGTAACTCTGTCTTTTACCCACAAAATGACACGTCTTTGCAGTTGTACAGCACTGTGACGTTGCGTCAGGGAGAGAAGAAGCATTACAATAACAAGGTTGACGTCTACAGCTTTGGAATTGTCTTATGGGAACTGTTCACCAACCGAATGCCATTTGAAGGCATGTCGAACTTGCAGGCTGCTTATGCTGCTGCTTTTAAGGTGCATGAGTCAATAAGCACCATACTTCTTTATTGCATTTGGTCATTATAGATTATGAATATTGAATATTAAAAATAAGATATCGCACTTTATGATCATTGTTGTCTAAATGCAGCACGCAAGGCCTAGTCTTCCTGAGGATATATCCCCGGATCTTGCATTTATTGTACAATCATGTTGGGTTGAAGACCCTAACTTGAGGCCAAGCTTCAGTCAGATCATTCGCATGCTCAATGCCTTTCTCTTCACGCTCAGACCACCCTCACCATCTGTTCCAGAATCTGACACCAATGAGGCAGCCACAACAAGTAACGGGACCATGACCGAGTTCTCTGCTCGTGCAAGAGGAAAGTTTGCCTTCCTTCGCCAACTTTTCACCGCTAAGAGGGCCAAGAACTCGCAATGAATGGGTAAATTTTGGATAATTTTTTTTGTTCCAATTCAAAGATAGTTGGCACACGATAGTACATATATATTTTAGCAAATCTCTGGAGAATGAAAAAATTCAAAAAGAAATGATGTTAATGAGGAAACTCATTTGGAAAATAATAAAAAGAGGTTTTGCTCTCTTTGTTCATATCAATTTCACACGTGCAGTTGCTTATTAATTTCAGTTCATGTTTAGCAACCATCAAAGGTTAAATGCTACTCTGTCTGTATGCAAGGGTTGTATTTTCTTTCTATGATATTTTATTTGGGGAAATTGTTATTTTTACATCCTAGGATAACTTATTTAAAATTTTCTAATATTTTTTATATACAAGTCAATCTTGATAATTTTTTTTTTTTTTTTTTTTTTTTAAATTCCTAAATTTATGTCTAGAATAAAACACCACCTATACTAGATCTGGCCGGCGGTTCGGTTCCGGTTCGGAACCGAACCGGTTAATTCCGGTTCCACACTTAAGTGGAACTGTGAACCGAACCGGAACCGAATCGGTCAGTTCCGGTTCCGGTTCGAACCTTTTTTTTTAATTATATAAAAAAATCGAAAATAATTTAAAATAAATTATATTAATTTAATAAATAAATAAAATTATTAAATTAAAGAGCTTGAACTTAAATTTTAAAAAATTTAAGTTGCCTACGAGTCCAATCATCAACACAAGTTGTTGTTTCTAGAGTGCTTGGATGTAATGAAAATCGTCTAGTTTCCAATATATTGCCTCCCAAGCTGAAGACTTGCTCAACCGCAACGGTGGAAATAGGTGTTGTCAATATCTCTTTAGCAATAATTGATAAAATAAGATATATATTTTGATGTCGGTTCCACCATTCAATGATTTTAAAATTTTTACTAACTAAACTTTCTGTAGGAAACTCGAAATTTGTAGATAAATAATTATCTAATTCGGGGTTATTAGTTGTCGTATCCTTAGCTTTTTTATTTCGTTGCAGTAAACAACGATCCTCTGCGCTAAGTCTTATTTGAATTACTGGTTCGCTGCTACTAGATTCACCTAATGTTCCTAAGTTATATCTTACAATATAATCATTAAATAACTCAATTAAATCATTTCTTAATCTAACTATTATTCTTATAATATCAATATCATATAATATTCCTAAATAACCATAATAAGCTTGTAAAGCACTATTCAAACATTCTAATTTAAATTTATGATAAAAAACAGCAGCAATAAGATAAAGTAAATGAATTTCTCTAAAATAATTCAACCATTTTACCTTCATAACAGTAATGGCTTCTAACAAAACAATATTATTAGGATCGTTACTTTCAAGATGTTCATCGAGAGTACCAACAATATTCAAACTTTCAAGAAGAAATAAATGTGCTGTAGGATAATAAACTCCGTTAAAAATTAAAGTAGCATCATTAAAAAATTTCTAAATTTTTTTCACAAATATCCCATTGGCTAGGAAAAAGTGTGATATTTTGAACATATTGAGAAAAAAAACTACATAATGCATCTTTGTACTGTAATGCTTGACATAAAAGAAAATAAGTTGAATTCCAACGTGTTGGGACATCTCTTGAAAATTTAATCGATTTAATACCATTTATTTTACAAAACTTGGCCCATTCTCTCCTAACTTGAGAATATGATCAAATACAATTAAGTGTTGTCTTAATAGGATCAATGAAATATGATAATTTTTGCAGACCATCTTGAACACATAAGTTAAGGACATGACATGTGCAACGAATATGAAAAAACCGACCCCCTAAATTTGGTTGACATATTTCTTTTAAATCATTGATGGATGCAGTATTTGCATATGCATTATCAAATTCAATTGTTAAAATTTTATCTACTAAACCATATTCATCAAAAATTACCTTCATCATTCTATAAATATTATGTGCATATGTTAGTTATCAAAAACTCTAAATGCAATAAGTCGTTTTTGCATGGTAAATGATGCATCAATCCAATGACAAGTCACACCCATGTATGAGTGTGTTCGCCAATGGTCACTCCAAATATCAGAACATATAGAAATACGACATTTAATATCTTTAAATATTTCATTTAAAATAATTTTACCATCTTTGTATAATTTAAAAATATGACGTTTTGTTGTGTTTCGAGTCATTCTACATGCAGCAGGATTTAAAGCATTATGCACGTAATTAGTAAAATGAAGTTTTTCACCAAAGCTTAAAGAAAGATGTATCATACAAGTTAATTTCGTAAATTCTTCTCTATTTTTTGCATCAGAATATTTAAATAAATCTACAACACTCGTACCTCTACTAGATGATACGTACCTGACCATTTGAGTTTGCGTCGTATCAAGTCCAAGTTCAACCGCATGATGTTTTTCCATGTGTTTGATCATATTGCAGTATCCACCAGAAAATTTGTAGGAAACCCCACAATGGTTGCATACTGCTCTTGAACCTTCATCGGTATCGTATAAATGAAATTGAATTTTGAAAACATCCGAGGAACGAGACTTAACTTCTCTTCTCCGTGATTGTGAACCGACACTAGGGCCGCTCTCTTGGGTTGGCATATTTGACATTATGTTCTCAGATGAGCTTGCCATTTTTTGTTTAAGAAATAAGTAAGAAGAATAAGAAAATTGAGAATGATAATAACTAATTTGTTATTATAAATGAGAGAATTGAGAATAAGAGAATTGTAGGAATTGAGAGAGTTGAGAAATTGGTGTGTTGAAATAATGAAAAATGACCCATATTTATAGAATTTTAGAATTTTTTTGATACCGAAAATGCCCCTAAAAATAATCGTTTTATTACCGTTATTAGGGGTATATTAGGAATTACAATAACAATTTTTTTATGGCTAGTAGCAGTTGGGGAGGGTTCCTGTTGGAACCCTACGGTTCCGGTTGAAACCGTAGGAACCGCTGAAATCGAACGGTTCCAGTGATTTCAACCGGTTTGGTTAGGGGTCGAACCCTAACCGAACCGGTCTTTTACGGTTCCGGTTCCGGAATCGGAACCGGTTAGAACCGGAATCGTCCGGTTCCAACCGGTTCGGTTCCGATTCCGAACCGGAACCGTGGCCGGGTCTAACCTATACTACTAAGTTACAAAGTACATTAAGGTCGAGTCTTGTAAGGTTTGAAACTTAAAATAGTGATTAATATATATTAAATATTTAATATATGTTCTAACGCGGAATGCACTCTACAGTTTTGACAGATCGCTTGATCCCGTAATTTATGCCCTTTCCTTGTCACGTGATACCCTTTTTTTTTCTTTGAACATATTTAAAATTTGGTTTTAACAGATTAAAAATGTGAGTAAAATAGAAAATTAGACAGACGGCTTGACCAGAGAAATTGAAAAACCAAATTTTTGTCTTCGTTTTTGAATGGATTAATCAGTAAACAGACCGAAACCGTTTGGAAGTTGCTGGGTAAAATTGTACAAACTTTCCAGCACTAAAGCCAAAACCATGATTCTTTTTTGGTTTATGGAACCTTAATTATAAAATATTTTTCTACGCGAATACTTACTAGAGATGGCAAATTGTCGGGATTGGTGATGATTTACTAATTTCGGTTTCTTATTAGTTTTCGAAACATCAAGGAAAATTATTCCGAATCTCCAATAAATAGTTAAGGATTGAGAATTTTCAAATAAAAAATCGAGATTTATGATTAAAAAAAAAAGATCTTAAATCCCTGCCATATTTTTATTCAAGGCTATATAATATATTTTATTATATGAAATTCCGAATCTCGAATTTTCTTGTATCCCTAATATCTTTGAAAAAAAAGTTGTTCTCAAAATTCCTTTAAATTGATTGAAGGTAAAAACCTAATATCCTAATTGCATAATCCCATAATGATTCGGAACGAAAAATCAATTTGTGATTTTTAAATTAAAATTTAAGATTTAAAATAATTTTTATCTTACATACCAACATAATTTTTTATTTAAAATAAAAAATTATTTCGAATTTCAATAATTCAAACTGACATGAGATACTAAATTGCGTCTGAGATTTTCTTACCGAAGACCAAGAAATCAAAGAAATTTCTTCCTTACATCACGACCGTTGGATCACATCTAATCAAAAATCTAACGCAATTCAACGGTCAACGTTTTCGACAAACCAACACGCCAAGTGTAAAGCAAAATATTTCTCTGTAAAAAATTTAATGACTCGAGTCAGTCAATGCCTTAAGTTACTGAAAGTAGAAGAAAGAGAGAATCATACCCACAGTACACGGATTTGATATTGCAAAGATTGGATAATATTTCCTTTCATTTGATTCAACGAGATGTGGATGAGATTCAAAGCACACAGTTGATGGTCACCTCATCGTATTTCAATTTTATTGTTGGTGGTGATGATGATCAAAGTGCCCAAGTTGAATCAAGAACTGGGTTTTTGAATTTGAGGTGTTTTGGAAACTGGGTCGGATTTTGATTTGATAAAGGATTGAAAATTTTGAAGCTTTGGATGAAAAATGGGGGAAAATCAAAATGTAGCTGCTTTGCATACAGCTGTAAACTCCGTACAGGCTTTGGGTAGAGGTTTTGATGTGAATTTTGATACAAGATTGTTGTATTGCAAAGGAGTTGCAGGGTCTAGAGTAGTTGAGATTGATGAAGAACATAAGAAGGATCTGTTATTGTATGATGAAATAGTTGTGCCGAATGTTTCTAGGGATATTAAGCAATATCAAGAGTATATTGGAAGACAAAGCTTTGGGGTTTGTACTTTTCATGAGGTAAGATTAGTCATTTGCTGCTTTCAATTTTTGTCTAGTTAATATGATATGTATTGGTTTTTGTTGTTTCATTTGCTGAGTTTAGAGATAGGTGTTTGAGAATTGAGTATAGGTCAGTGTTGAAATGATGCTGAGTTAATTATTTAGTTGTGTTGTAGGGAGAGATGGTGATTAGAAGGAAAAAAACGGTAATTGGACCGGTGAGATTGATATTGAGAAAGAGTGATTAATAAGTAATTTGAGGTTTTTAAGTTTTGTTACAATCATCTTCTCTAGAAAGTTTCATTTTTTCCTTTGTGATTTCTGTTTTTTTGGTGGTTTGTGATCGCGATATTATATATCTAGTACGCAAGCGCACGTATCGCTCAAGTAATATAGTGTCTGAAAGTCGGATGTCGAATCCACAAGGACTTAATATATATCTTATTAATATCAAGATTAAACTATTTAACTTAAACTAAATTATTGGAAAGAGAATTTGAGTGATTAATCTAATATTCAATTGAAAGATTAAATAAAACACACATAATAATTTGGAGATAAACTTTATACGCGAGAAGAGCCTAGGGTTGTAACTTCACCTAAGCAAGCAAGCAATGTGTCCAGGCACTTTCCATTCATTTGGGTTGTTATTACTAATTATTAACCTAGAACGCTAAATTATTCACAAGCCTCTTTCGAAGGTCAGGTGAAAATATTCAATTAAACTAATAAACTATATGTATATGTCAATTAATTTAAACCAAATTCATTAAGAACAAGTTCTAATATTGCCTACGTATGTCCTTTAGGTATATTTCTATCCTGTAGGGAAATCTATTCAACGAATAAATCACACGCTATTATTCTCACGGCTAACCCAAATTTCATATGTCGAGTTCCTAAGGATTTACCAAGATTATTCTATTGTTTGTCAACAAATAAAATAAGCATTCAAGGCACAGAGAATACTAAATAATCAATAATAAACCCAAAGAACAAAAATGTGCAAATTAATTAATAAACATGCTTCAGATGGCATGTGTTGAATTGGTCCATGAGCTGGCAGCTCTGTAGCAACAAAGGACTAGGGTTCTGGTCACGCATGGAAACTACCTGAACAATGGAGCATAAAGCTGTAAACTCATGTTTTTAGGTCTGTTGTTACGAGGAAAAGAAAATAGGTTAGATGCTTAACAAATTAAGCTTGAACCAACCCACTATGTGGGTGGCACTTTGAAGCTATTCTTCAAAAATACTTCACTTTTATTTGTTATTTGATGAAATTCAATTACAGATGACAAGTTCAGAATTTGTTGAGAGTACTGATAGGCATTTTGTGCCACTCGTTCCAGTCTCTGACATTGAAACAAAGCCTTATTTGTTGGGTGGATGAGTTGGGTTATGTCTGTGGAGTTTTTTTGTTTTAGCGTGTGAGCAGTCAAACTCAAATATACATGAACATTGGATTGGAGTAACTGAGTTTGTTTCTTTAATGAGAATTGGCTTAGAAATGTACAGGTTTTAACTTTTAACCAAGCATAGCTTATCCACCAAGAAACTTGGGTTGGCTGTTTGGGCATGGAGGGTGGTGGGAGAGGGAGAGAGAGGGGACTTGATAAATTCTGTTGGTACTGGGACGGAAATGAGAAGCGGAGAGGAGTTGGATTTTATGAATTTAAGGGAGCGTTACGTGTTGCATATTTCGATAAATTATATTGCTTTATTCCATTCTAATTTATTACTTGCAATCAATGACTGCAGATGGTGGAGTATTTTAATCAGAAGGCTAATCTTTCAGGAGGTTTTCCTCTTGGTAGTTTCAATGCTGCATTTAGCTTCACTGGTCCGATACATATTGATGCTGCAGCCACAAAGACATTATCAATGGATGGGTTTTATATGCCACTTGCCAAAGTTGAGCTTAAATCTCCGTTAGTCTTGCAAGAAAATGTAAAACGAGCTATCCCATCAGCTTGGGACCCTCCATCATTGGCAAGGTATGGGTGTTTGAAATTAAGAGGAAAATATTGATGGCATAGATTGTAATTATGCCTAACTATATCTTCTGTTGACAGCTTTATTGAAAATTTTGGTACTCACGTCATAACCTCTGTAACTATTGGTGGGAAAGATGTGATATATGTTAAACAACATCAGTCATCCCCTCTGTCAACCATGGAGATTAAAAACTATGTTCAGGATGTTGGAAATCAGAGGTTCTCTGATAAAGACAGTCTTACGAGTTCAGGTCAATTGAAATTGAAGGATAAGGCTAGTTCCTGAATATTTCTTTGCATTTGCTCTTCCTTCCATAAAATACTCTTGACTCCTTAATCCCCAGGGACTTACTATATATAACTTTTGAATTGTGCAGGGTCTTGATCCTGGCTTATTCAACGGTCAAGGAATATACCCTCAACCTACGAGTGGACCATATCTCACCGGGAAAGAAGTACGTAGACTTCCTAATATTATTCTCAGAGCTCACATTTCACTTAAAATGCTAATGGTCATGTTTTCTCTTTTAAAGAATTGCTTATTAATTCTTCAATGGTGGTTATATTTTGATATTTAAATTGCTGTGAAGTTTTGAACTCTGAACTTTCTGGAACTCTCTCGTTGATGCAGGATGTTACAGTCATTTTTAGGAGGAGGGGAGGTGATGATCTGGAACAAAACCATATACAATGGGCAAGAACTGTCCGTTCCTCTCCGGATGTCATTGAGATGACTTTCGTTCCACTCACTTCTCTCGTTGATGGGATAACTGGAAAGGAGCATCTGACTCGTGCTATTGGTCTCTATCTTGAATGTAAGCAGCTGTAACTTTAAAATTTAAGGCCAGCGTCTTTGCTTCGTCATGCGCTTAGTTAATAATAGCAAAAATGGTCCTAACTGTGAGCTTCCAAAAAATTTATGGACAGACAAGCCTCAGATTGAAGAGCTGAGATATTTTCTAGAGTTTCAGATTCCTCGGGTATGGGCTCCTGTGCACAAGAAGATTCCTGGCCAACAAAGGAAGGAACCTGTTTGCCCATCTTTGCAATTCAGTATGATGGGGCCAAAGCTTTATGTCAGCCAAGAGCAGGTAAATGTTTTATTGGCTCAGTCTGTATGATGTCAGGTATTATTTGGTTGTTTCAGGGAAATTGAATCATTTCATTACATTTGATATAGCAGATTTGCGGCAGGTGTTCCACCATCTTCTATTTGATTATTTTTGTTTACCTAATAGTTTGTCGATTTGACCTTTCTAGGACTCCAATGAATGAAATTATCTCCAAAAGTATCAATATTGCATTTATTTACTGGAGCAGGCCAGCATTTTCGATTGACTTTTTCTTTTAACCTTGGCTTCATGTAACTGCAGATATCTGTTGGTCGTAAACCTGTTACAGGCTTGCGATTATGTCTGGAAGGAACCAATCAAAATCGATTAAGTATTCATCTTCAACACTTGGCAGCTCTTCCGAAGATTTTACTTCCATACTGGGACACCCATGTGGCGATTGGTGCACCCAAGTGGCGGGGGCCCGAGGAGCAAGACAGTCGATGGTTTGAGCCAGTAAAGTGGAAGAATTTTTCTCATGTGAGCACAGCACCAATTGAGAACCCTGAAACCTTTATTGGTGACCTTTCTGGCGTCTACATAGTCACTGGAGCTCAGCTCGGAGTATGGGATTTCGGTTCAAAAAATGTCTTGTACATGAAACTTTTGTATTATCGGCTACCAGGCTGCACCATACGAAGATCCTTATGGGACCATTCCCCAAATGACAAATCTAAAAAAGTTGCTTCTGTAGGAACCGCTAGCTCTGGTGACTCTAGTACAGGTTCAAGAGAGAGCGTTGCGGGCAACAAGTTGGTGAAGTTAATTGACGTGTCTGAGATGACCAAAGGTCCGCAAGATCCTCCAGGTCATTGGTTGGTAACCGGCGGAAAGCTCGGGGTGGAGAAGGGCAAAATTTTTTTGAGAGTAAAATACTCCTTGCTGAATTATTGAGTGTATCAAGATAGATTTTTTTTTTTTAATGAATGATATGTGCATAAAGAAAGGGAGGTTTTGTTTAGTTGCATAAAGATTTTGTGTTCATCAATGCTTGTAAAACAGTTCCAATTTTGATGAACTGAGTTGAAAGGTCGAGGATGTGTAATGTAGGTAGCTTTGAACACATACTTTGGTCATGGATGTGTCAATTCGTACAATCATCATAATCTTAAGAAAATACGGATACGATCAGTTTAATATTCTTATCGAAATTGTCAAATATGAATACGATAGTTCGATAAGACATGATTACCTCGTCAATATGATTATACAATTAATAAATTTTATGTGGTAACTTTGAAGGAAAAGGTTTTGGGCATCCAATTACTTTGAAGTATGAATGACCATTGATTGTGAATCTTATGCCTCCTTCAAACATGTCACCTAGAACCCAAAACAAAAAAAAAACAAAAAAAAACAGTTTGAGCATTTTATAGATTTGGATTTTACTTGGATTGCAAGC
Organism: Zanthoxylum bungeanum; assembly: GCA_019454045.1. NCBI lineage: Eukaryota > Viridiplantae > Streptophyta > Magnoliopsida > Sapindales > Rutaceae > Zanthoxylum > Zanthoxylum bungeanum. The sequence continues at coordinate 26,339 of SKCR01035468.1, forward strand.
ATTTGAATGATATATAGAGTTTGGAGATGAAACTTGTTTACACCAGTTTTTCGTCCAAGAAAATAATGAGGTCTTTCCTGGATTTGAATCCTATCTCAAACAAGTAAATTTATTTTGGAGGGGAAGTCATACAAAGAGTAAATCAAGAACAATCTTCCATTGTTCTCTCCCTATGAACGTAGGCCCAATACACTGAACCACGTAATTTTTATGTTCTTGATTTATTTTTTACGTGACTCCCCCTCTAAAATAAATTTAAGTGTTCGATATTGAGTTCAAATTTAGGTTACCCGAATGAGATTTTATATAGCACGTAAGTACATGCATCATATAAGTAAAATATAGAAAAGATCCAATTCACATGAACTTACTATTAATTATATTGAATACTAAAACTAAATTATTTCTACTTCTAACAAAGGGAATGATTAAGTGTTAATTTTGAGATTAAATTAAACTAAAGTAATTTAAAAACTAAAATTATAACTTTTGAGAAAACTTATGTGAGAAATAACTTAGGGTTAAAACTTCACTAAACACATTAAAATGATATGCATTTTTCCTACAGTTGAATAATCATTATGGATTATTAACCTAAAATATGAAGTTGCCTACAATCTGATGAGCGGAAAATATATCAATATTTACCGCCCCTTTTACTTAATATTTTGTTTAGTTTCTCGGGTTTGATGAACGTTTTGATGTGTTTTAGTTTATTTTGCAGATAAAATAATATTGGGACTTAATGAAATCATTTAGGACGAAATATGGGTCAAATAAGGGCAATTATTGGACTTGATATTTTAATTTTGGAGATTGGAAACTTGAAAGGGCGTTTTGACGAAGTGCAGTTTTGGAAATTCCAGTTTTGCGCATCTGTCGTATTTTAGGCATAACGTTTTACTCAGATATCGGATTGAGCTGATTCAAGTTCCAGATTAAAGAAGACTCAAAGATCTACAACTTTGAAAGACAAAATAATTTCGAATTCTGAAGATTTCATGCCCGAAATTGATGAACCATCCAGAAGTGTGTAGTGTGTAATTATTAAAGTCACTTTCAATCATTTTCAAAGCAAAAAATAAATTAATAATAAATAATAATAAAAATTATCAAATCATCACCAAACATGATAAGAGATCAGTGGAGCAATTAATAATGGATTTGGTGGAGCAATTAGTGGAGCAATTAATAATTGATTTGGTGGATGATTTGATGGAGGCAAAATTTTGCCTATAAATACCAAGCCATTTCATTTGTAAAATTCATACTTTCTTCTAAGGAATTCCTTAAGAATACTAAGAAGATTGTATCTTGTTTGTTTATTTATAGCTTTCAGTAATTAATTTCCGCTTTCGCACTTTCTTTTCTTTACTTTTCAGTTTTTACTTTCCGCAATTTACTTTTACGCACAGTACTTTTCTTTCTTTAATTTTCAATTTTTACTTTTCAGTAATGAGGAGGTAACTCCCCTTTGCTGGGTAAAAGGTAAAACTTTTATGACTAATATTTAGATTAATCTCCCTTAATTATAATATATAAACTAGTTAAAACCTGACTTAACGAGGATACCGCCATATTGGTCGGTTGGTAATTATTTAAATTGGTTTTAACCTGACTAAACTGGATACCGCCTGATTGGTCGGTTGATAATTAATTATTAATTTGACTTAATCTGGATACCGCCTATATGGCTGGTTGGTAATTATCATGCAAAATTAATATATTATATTAAGGGAGATATCTAAAATAGAAGTAATAAAAACGGATCCTTTTACCTCAGCATTTTCTTTTATTGTACTTTTACTTTATTACATTTCAGCAATTTACTTTCAGCATTTTACTTTCAGCATTTAATTTTCAGTATTTAATTTCAGCATTTACTTTCAGCATTTTACTTTTCAGTAATTTACTTTTCAGTATTTAATTTTTAGTATTTTACTTTATGTCTTTTATTTTATTTAAGTTTTTACTACCTGTAAATATGTGTCGTAACTAAGCCAGTTATCTGGGGTTGTGATGAAATCCAATATCACCAGTTTATAAGGGGTTAAATTATAGTTTGGGTAATATAAAGGTTTATTTATTGAGTCTTAATCCTAATGCTTTTTATTAACTGGCCATTAATAAAATTGAACTGGTAAATCTAAAATGAACTAAACATAGGGATTTTAGGTTTAAGACCTTAGACTTAATAGCCCACGATCTTCCTTGAGGATAGATAACTCTTTAATAGATTTCCTTACAGGATAGGAATATACCTGTCGGGCGGGGGTAGCCATAATTGGAACTTAAACTTAATGAATCCAGATAATTTGGTTGACATACACATGTGGTTCAATTGGGTTAAACTGGGTATTTGTGTCTGACCATCGACAGAGGCTTACACATAATTTAGTGTTCCAGGTTAATAAATCAATATATTACCCAACTTTAAGATAACCACTTCATCTTTAAAATGATATTGGAAGAAATCACAACCCTAGATAGTTTTTAATATTAAATTTTCTTAAAATCTACTTTCGAACAATGTTATTTACTTGTTTTTAAATTTAGAATCGTCACCATTTCAAATCAATCAAACAACCTGTTAGATACTAGTAATCATTTGACCTCATAAAATTAATAGATTAGATATTAAGTCCTCGTGGGATCGATATTTTTATACTACTTGAACGATACGTGCGCTTCCGTTATACGTGTGTGTTTACGCCGGTCAAGTTTTTGGCGTCGTTGCCGGGGACTTATTTATCTTTCACTATTAGTTTAGGGGTTAGATACCTTTACTTGTATCTAATTTCTTTTTACTTGTTGTTGTTGTTTTCTTGTGTTTTAGGTTCTCAGAAACTACATGAGACGAACCAGAAGCTTTGAACTCCGACCGCTTGACCCAGAAATTGAAAGAACCATCAGACAGTTGAGAAGGGAAAGGCGAGAAGGCCAAGAAGGCTAAGAAACTTGGAACATGGAATGAACCTTTGAACGTTGCACCACCAATTCCCATTCGAGACAGAACCATTCCGGTGGTTGACAGACTTATTTCCTGTATTGTACTTCCTCCCTTACCAGCAAATGCGTGTGACATCAAATCATGCATTCAGATGATTCAGCACTCAGTTCAGTTCGGGGGGAATGCAACTGAAGATCCTAATTCCCACATCAGCAACTTCCTGGAAGTTTGCAGCACTTTTAACTACAACAGAGCATCAGAAGAAGCAATGAGACTTCGAGTTTTTCCATATTCCCTGAAGGACAGAGCTAAAGCTTGGCTACATTCACTACCAGCAGGATCTATCACAACTTGGAACACTTTAGCCATCAAATTTCTTGCAAAGTACTTTCCATCAGCCAGAACCGGAAAGCTGAGGAATGACATCACATCCTTTGTACAACAAGATTCAGAATCCCTCTACGAAGCTTGGGAAAGGTACAAAGATTTACTCCGGAAATGTCCTCACCATGAAATTCCAAAGTGGCTACAAGTTCAGACCTTCTACAATGGACTTTCTGGAATAATGAGAACCACAATCGATGCTGCTGCTGGAGGAGCTTTAATGGAAAAATGAGAAGATCAAGCCTGGGAACTAATCGAAGAAATGGCCAACAATAATTCCTTGTGGCCAACTGAAAGGAGCATGATCCAAAGAATTGCAGGAATTTATGAAAGTGGAGCTAATACAGCAGTCAACACAAAGCTAGATCAAATATGCAAATTCATGGAGACTCTTACCACTGGATCCACAAGTTCCCCATATGAAGGAGCACCAAAATCAAACTAGCTTGAAGAAATGGTGAATTTTGTCAACAATTTCAACAGACAGAGGAACAATCCATATTCCAACACCTACAACCCAGGGTGGAGGAATCATCCTAATTTTTCATGGAGCAACAATTCAGGCCAACAGCGGAACTATCCACCACCTGGATTCCAGCAACAGAACAAAGGCCAGGAGCAGGCAAATGAACCAGGAATAGCAGAAGTGCTGGCTTAGTTAAAAAAGTACGATACTATATTTCAAAGCCATTCAGCCTCTATCAAAGCACTAGAGAATCAAATCGGACAACTGGCAAATGCTCAGAGTTACAGACCGCCAGGTACCCTTCCTAGCAACACAGAGCCAAATCCAAGGAACATGTGGAAGGAGCAATGCCATGCCATCATGTTAAAAAGCGGTACTGAAATCAACAAAGATGTTGGAGTCAATTCAACTGCTGAGGAAGTTCCAAAAGAAACAAAGCAACAAATGGAGGAAAAAGAAGCAAAGGAAAAAGAACAGATCATTCCACCTCCACCTTTTCCTCAACGTCTTCAGAAGAACAAATTAGACAAGAAGTTTTCTCGGTTCCTGGAGATCTTCAAAAAGCTGCATATCAACATTCCATTTGCCGAAGCGTTGGAACAAATGCCCACCTATGCCAAATTCATGAAAGATATTCTTTCACGAAAACGGAGATTGGGAGATTTACGAGACAGTAGCATTAACAGAAGAATGCAGTGCCATCATTCAAAGGAAACTTCCCTCGAAGTTGAAAGATCCTGGCAGTTTCACTGTTCCTTGCGTCATAGGAGAACATAACTTTGGTAAGGCTCTGTGTGATTTAGGTGCTAGTGTTAACTTGATGCCTTTCTCTATTTTCAGGAAATTACAGATTGGAGAAACAATGTCAACTTCAGTCTCACTGCAACTTGCTGATAGAACGCTCGTATTTTCGAGAGGTGTAGTTGAAGATGTGCTGGTCAAGGTTGACAAATTCATTTTCCCAGCAGATTTTATTGTCCTTGATATGGAGGAAGACGCAGACGTGCCAATCATCCTTGGGAGACCATTCTTGGCTACAGGTCGAACCATTATTGATGTACAAAAAGGAGAATTAACCATGAGGGTACAAGACCAACAAGTAACATTCAATGTTTTCAAGGCCATGAATTTCCCAGATTATGAAAAGAATGAGGAATGTTTCAGACTTGATGTGATACACAGTACCATTCAGAACTCTGATGAAAGACAAAGTTCTACTGACAAACTTAAAACATGTCAATTGCCTGTGGAGCCTAAAGATAAAGCGTCTTTTGTACTACATGAGCCAATTCTTGTACTACAAGCAACAGAAGAGAAAAAGTTCCACCAGTTCAACGAATTGGAGGAATTTCATAATCAGCCTTTTGAAGATGCCAAATTGTACAAAGAAAAGGGCAAGAAGAGACATGATGGGAAGTTAGTGCGCATACAACTGGAACCATGGTAGAAGGTATTGTTAAACAAATCAAGGGTGAAATTCTTCCCATGGAAGCCAAAATCACGGTGGTCAGGTCCATTTGTGATCACCAAAGTTTTACCAAATAGAGCCGTTGAGATACATGATCCTGACGCTAACAAAACTTTCAAGGTTAAAAACAAGCGTGTCAAGCACTACTGGGGAGAATCATTTGGGCGACAAAAAGAAAGTGTTACACTTTCAGATCCAGCTTAACATTCGAGAAGCCAAGTCTGGTTGACGACTTTAAACTTAGCTCTCGCAGGGAGGCAACCCATGCAATTTGTGTATATATTGTGATTGGTGTGATTTAATTTTGTGTGTTTAGTTTTTGCAGATTAGTCATTTCAAGATGGAAGAAGCTCTCGCAAATCTTCACAAGCAATTTCCTTCTCTCCCTCAAAAATCTCTGATGAAAGTTTACAAAGCTCGCTTAGAACGGATGAAACTACTGATGATAAAAGGTATTCCTACTGATATTCGTTGGGTAATTGAAGCACGAATCCGATTGGCAGGTGAGTCTTCTGACTCTTTTATTTCACATCTGTCTGGTTTTGGAAGAAGCACCTATGCAAAGAAACGTAGAGCTAAGCAAATGGGTGTTTGTTACAAATGTGCACGATTTAATTGCAACACTCGTTGTCATTCTTTAGGAATGGTGTCTGATAATCGCGAAGACAAAATTAAATTCATTTGGGATGGCTTGAGTAAGGAGTCTGTAGATGAAATATCTTCAACTCTTGAGACGCATCCCAGTGGATATGTTCATATAGCCATTCGCAAATTACATACACAATTCAAAAGGAAAGACAACTGTTAAGTCTCGGGAATCTGACTCAAAAAGACCCTGTTTGCCAATTTATAAGAAAATTGGATGGGAAGCTTGTCCCTGACGCATAGACGTCAATCAAGCCGTTACTTTTCTTGTAAATATTATATCTCTTTGTCTTTTCTTAATAATTGTGATTTTTTGTTGTTTTCTTTTATTTTCGTAGACAGGATCCAGACCTTTTTGACTAACACGATATTATTTCGCTACTAATCGTCCTCTGGAAGATACTTGTGCTATTATTACTCACCTTTTTCAGGTATTATAAATCCAACTCATCATTGCACTTTTGAAGACACTAGAGTAAAACATGGAAGCCACTTCAAGAAGACGAGTTGAAAACATCTGTGTGTTTTGCGGTAGTAGTGTTGGTACTAAACCACAATACGTAGAAGCAGCACATGAATTGGGTCGAGTCTTAGCTGCAAGGAATATGCACTTAATATATGGCGGAGGCAATCTTGGACTTATGGGGATCGTTTCAAAGGCTGTACAGGAAGGAGGCAGTCATGTTTTGGGAATCATCCCAAAACCCTTGGCAGAGGCAAATCTTATTGGATCATCAAACGGAGAGGAACTGATCGTGCCAGGTATGTCTGAACGACTGGTAGAAATGATTAACCGTGCTGATGCTTTTATCGCTTTGCCAGGTGGCTTGGGCACATTGGAGGAAATTTTTATAGTGCTATCTTGGGCGAACCTGAACATACACCAGAAACCGCTTGGACTGCTCAACGTTGATGGATTTTATGATTTTTTTGTGTGTTTCTTGATGATGCTCGGAGAAATGGGTTCGTGTCAAAACCTATGAAAGAACTCCTCTTCACTGCCAGAACTGCTCCGGATCTAATAGACCAACTCATAGCCTATGAACCACAAGTTGACCCTATCATTTCAAAGATAAATTGGTCCGAGGACGATCGTGGTAAGAGACGTAGGATTAATCTGGATCTAACCTTTAATTTCCTGTAGATTTTCAGCTAACCAGGTACAACCTTCTTAACTCTCCTTTTACTGTTTAAGACATTGGGGACAATGTCTCATTTAGGTTTGGGGGAGGAAATAGTTGATCAGTACCTTGTTTTTTTAGTTTGTGTGTTATTTTATTTTAGTCTAAAATTTTTCGAAAAATACAAAAAAAATTGGAAAATTTTCAAAAATTACAAAAATATTTTATGTTTGTGTTTTTATTTTGACTAAAAAGGTGAAATTGGTAAGAGGTAGCTGAGTAAGGAGTTTCCACTCCTGAGACGTATCTCAATCCTATTTTCGAAACAAGTTAATTTTTGTTTATTTCCTTTTGAATTATTTAATTTGTGAATTCTCCTTAAAACTGACTAAAAAGGAATCTTCATATGTTTAGTTAGCAGATATTATCAACATATATAGTAACATACGGACATAAGCTAAAATTGAAAAGTTTGTAATATTCAGTGCTCTAGTTTAATTGGAGGAAACATCTCAAAAAGCAATGGAGTAAAAAAAAAAAAAAAAAAAAAACGTCTGAGATCCGAGTTATTAAGTCTGTAAGGGTGTTTTAACACCTAGTGCCCTAAAGCCAACTGGTTTGGGAGTCACTGGCCCAAAGCTCGTTACATGGATCAAAGATGCTGCAAAAAATATATATATCTGAAGTCTGGGTAATTAAGTCTGTAGGGGTGTCTTAACACCTGGTGCCCTAAAGCCAACTGGTTTGGGAGCCACCGACCCAACACTCGCTACATAGATGGAAGATATTGTATATAAATAAAAAATAGAAAAAAAAATCAAAGAAAAAATCAGAAAAATCAGAAAAATTATTCCATTGCTCCAAAAAGGTGTGAAATCTGATAGAACTTTAGGACAAAAATATTACTCTCTTATCAACTGCACTTATGACTGTTGTGGAAAAAAATGAGATGTTTAATATTTTGTTGGCTGTGTATATGAAGAATGGTAAAAATAATCGGAGAATTTACTTATTCTGTAATTTAGAATGAAACAAAACAACTATTGACTTGGAGTAGAAGTTTCACCTGATTAGTCACTAACATCTTTATTCTCTTTTCGCTTGTCTTTTTGCTTTTGTGTGCATTAGTTTTACTACCTTTTACTTTTGTAAAATGTTTGTGGGTATCATTGCTGTAAACCCTCACGAGACTACAACTCGTCCACTAGGGACACCTAGGGGTTTAAAGGCTTGTTGCATATGCTAAATGCAACCGTGATCCCTACGAAAGTGGCTTAGTTTAATTTTAATTTTATTTTGTTGTTTTGCTCGAGGACTAGCAAAATGTTAGGTTTGGGGTGTGTGATGAGCGGAAAATATATCAATATTTACCGCCCCTTTTACTTAATATTTTGTTTAGTTTCTCGGGTTTGATGAACGTTTTGATGTGTTTTAGTTTATTTTGCAGATAAAATAATATTGGGACTTAATGAAATCATTTAGGATGAAATATGGGTCAAATAAGGGCAATTATTGGACTTGATATTTTAATTTTGGAGATTGGAAACTTGAAAGGGCGTTTTGACGAAGTGCAGTTTTGGAAATTCCAGTTTTGCGCATCTGTCGTTTTTTGGCATAACGTTTTACTCAGATATCAGATTGAGCTGATTCAAGTTCCAGATTAAAGAAGACTCAAAGATCTACAACTTTGAAAGACAAAATAATTTCGAATTCTGAAGATTTCATGCCCTAAATTGATGAACCATCCAGAAGTGTGTAGTGTGTAATTATTAAAGTCACTTTCAATCATTTTCAAAGCAAAAAATAAATTAATAAATAAATAATAAAAATTATCAAATCATCACCAAACATGATAAGAGATTAGTGGAGCAATTTAATGGATTTGGTGGAGCAATTAGTGGAGCAATTAATAATTGATTTGGTGGATGATTTGATGGAGGCAAAATTTTGCCTATAAATACCAAGCCATTTCATTTGTAAAATTCATACTTTCTTCTAAGGAATTCCTTAAGAATACTAAGAAGATTGTATCTTGTTTGTTTATTTATAGCTTTCAGTAATTAATTTCCGCTTTCGCACTTTCTTTTCTTTACTTTTCAGTTTTTACTTTCCGCAATTTACTTTTACGCACAGTACTTTTCTTTCTTTAATTTTCAATTTTTACTTTTCAGTAATGAGGAGGTAACTCCCCTTTGCTTGGGTAAAAGGTAAAACTTTTATGACTAATATTTAGATTAATCTCCCTTAATTATAATATATAAACTAGTTAAAACCTGACTTAACGAGGATACCGCCATATTGGTCGGTTGGTAATTATTTAAATTGGTTTTAACCTGACTAAACTGGATACCGCCTGATTGGTCGGTTGATAATTAATTATTAATTTGACTTAATCTGGATACCGCCTATATGGCTGGTTGGTAATTATCATGCAAAGTTAATATATTATATTAAGGGAGATATCTAAAATAGAAGTAATAAAAACGGATCCTTTTACCTCAGCATTTTTTTATTGTACTTTTACTTTATTTACATTTCAGCAATTTACTTTCAGCATTTACTTTTCAGCATTTAATTTTCAGTATTTAATTTCAGCATTTACTTTCAGCATTTACTTTTCAGCAATACTTTTCAGTATTTATTTTTAGTATTTTACTTTATGTCTTTTATTTTATTTAAGTTTTTACTACCTGTAAATATGTGTCGTAACTAAGCCAGTTATCTGGGGTTGTGATGAAATCCAATATCACTAGTTTATAAGGGGTTAAATTATAGTTTGGGTAATATAAAGGTTTATTTATTGAGTCTTAATCCTAATGCTTTTTATTAACTGGCCATTAATAAAATTGAACTGGTAAATCTAAAATGAACTAGACATAGGGATTTTAGGTTTAAGACCTTAGACTTAATAGCCCACGATCTTCCTGAGGATAGATAACCCTTTAATAGATTTCCTTACAGGATAGTAATATACCTGTCGGGCGGGGGTAGCCATAATTGGAACTTAAACTTAATGAATCCAGATAATTTGTTTGACATAGACATATGGTTCAATTGGGTTAAACTGGGTATTTGTGTCTGACCATCGACAGAGGCTTACACATAATTTAGTGTTCCAGGTTAATAAATCAATATATTACCCAACTTTAAGATAACCACTTCATCTTTAAAATGATATTGGAAGAAATCACAACCCTAGATAGTTTTTAATATTAAATTTTCTTAAAATCTACTTTCGAACAATGTTATTTACTTGTTTTTAAATTTAGAATCGTCACCATTTCAAATCAATCAAACAACCTGTTAGATACTAGTAATCATTTGACCTCATAAAATTAATAGATTAGATATTAAGTCCTCGTGGGATCGATATTTTTATACTACTTGAACGATACGTGCACTTGCGTTATACGTGTGTGTTTACGCCGGTCACAATCCTCTTCCAATAGTCGCGTAAAAACGTCTAACCTAATTCAATTTCTACTTTCCAAATAAGTTTCAGCTCAAGGGTATCTAGTTTCAGATGAATAGATCTTTTTATTTCTGGAACCAACATTCAAGGCTGTTCTTAGCATTTATTATAGATAGGTTCTAAAAAACACCTGAAAATAAACTTTCATGAATGACTGCCATTAGGAACAATAGATGGTTGTGTATTTGATAATTATATATGTTGATGTGAAAATCTGATCAAATAGAAAAAGTGTACCCTGTATATTTCATAATTATATGTGTTGATGTATCCTTTTTGCTCAATTTCATATCCCAATAAACAACACAACGTATCCGGAGGTTCTAATTTTATATGTTCATACGTATCATATAATTTTCATAAGGTGATTGATAGGAGATGAGATTCTATTAATGGTATAAACATCAGTTAGAGTAACTTCTTCCTAGAAACGTTTCAGACATGAGAAAGGGATGAGAAGAGCATAAATTGTATCTAAGATATGTCTGTTTTTGCATTCGGTTCTCCTATTTTGTTGGGATGTTCTCGGACAAGATCGATAACATATAGTGTCATTTTGGTTAAGAAATTATAAAAGTCCGAATCCCTATATTCCATGGCATTGTCAATTCGAAAAACTTTAGTGGGACGGGAGAATTGAGTCTTAACTACGATAAATGGAGGAAAGTTCAGATCAATTTTTCATGAGATATAGCCAATAGATTGAATTTAAGAGTTTTTAGAAACAACAAAGTGATTCAACCGTTGAAAATATAAGAAACCAAAAAAAAAAGTGAAAAAAACAAAAAAAAAATATCAATTTTTTTCATTCATCCATTGATTTATTTGACAAAGTTTACATACTTTATGAGGAGGATGATAGTTGATAGATGAATGTTTCATGAAAACTTTTTCGAATATGTCACCATTAAGAAATACATTATTTACATCCATATGACAACATGTCCACTAACGGGAGGCTGCAACAACTAATAAGTTGCGGACTTAAGTAAGGCGGGCAACAAATACAAAGGTCTCTTCATAATCAATCACATATTCTTGAGAAAATCCTTTTTCAACAAGACGAGTCTTATGCCTTTCAAAAAAAACCCCTCTGATTTAGTCTTAATTTTATATATCCATTTGCACCCAATTGCAGACTTGTCTAGTGGAAGATTAATTAAATCCCATATTTGAGATTTTTCAAGAGCTTACAATTCTTCAGCCATAGCTTACTGCTAAACAAACTTAGAACTAATCTCGGAGTAAAATTGAGGTTCATATAAGGTGAAAGTTGTGGAAAAACAATGAAAATTTATAAGTTTAACATGAATTTCTTTCACCCTACTAGAATGACGAAGTGAATGAGGATTTCCTAAAGAAGACGTAGGAATACTGGAGGCGTCAATGGAAGATCCGTTAGACGGCGTAGACACGTTAGATCAGCTACAGCATAATCATCTACCAAAAGCACATATGAATCATCATTTGGAAACAAGTTAATAATACTATCGGTAAAGAGGATATTGAGTGAAGAATGGATGGACTTAGATTTGGAATCAAAAGATAATATTTTTCTTCCCAAAAAATGACATGACGAGATATATGTAAGCGATTAGAGATAGGATCCCAATATCTATATCATTTTTTGCTCAATTCCATATCCTAAGAAACAACACAACGTAGCCCAAGGTACCAATTTTATATGTTCATGAGGCTGGAAATTGACAAAACATGCACAACCAAAAACCTTAAGTAGGTTATAATTGGGAAGCATATCAGATAGTTTTCATAAGATGATTGATTGGCCATGACATGAGAGATGAGACGATAAATGGAGGAAAATTCAGATCAATTTTTAATAATATATAGCTAATATAATGAATATAAGAATTTTTTAAAACAACAAAGTGATTTAGCAGTTGAAAAATCTAAAAAATCAAAAAATAAAAAATAAATAAGTTGAAAAAGCCAAAAAAAAAATCCCAAATTTTTTTTTTTCAATCATCAACTGATTTATCATATATAGATCTATATGAACAAAGCAACAATAGCAATGAATCCAGCCAAGTAAGCAACAACAACTAAAACAAGATGGAGATTGGAGAGTGCTCCATCTTGTTTTAGGGCTCTATTTCCAATACTTGAGTAAGAGCTTTAGTTAGATAAGTGCATGTTTTCATACTACTAATAGACCTCATATGTAACAAATTTTTTGAAAAAATAAAAAATATATATATATATATATATCTAAATTATAATATTTCATAAATTTATGAAGATCATGTATGAGGATTGAAGTTGAAAAATTGAATAAATTAACATCGGAGATGGGGATGGAGAAAATTTATATCTATTTTTATTTGAGGAAGAGACAGCTAGACAGGGATCGGGTAAAATCCTCATCCTCTTTCCTTACGCATTTAAGTTTTAATTTATTGTTTTTAAAATTTTCAATAAATTATTGTTTACAAGTTTATATAAATGTAAATAAAATGTATTTTGATATTTATAAAAATATAAATAAATTATAGATAACACAATATACATATACATATACATACGCATACGCAATATACATATATATTACCCGTGCCTATCATTACCATTTTCAGAGAGATTTTAAGATTACGTTCTTTGATTTGTTTGGTAATCTACAATTGTCATTTTCAGAGAGATTCTATAATGAAATGATTCTTTATCAACTATTAGATTATAATGAAATGATTTGAGCTGCCAATTAAGCCACATAAACATAGGTATTTGGATACATTATCGATCTTAATTCTAATCATTCATTACATTTTCTTTCATCCACACTATTGTGTTTTATAATATAGATATATCACTCTTTAACAAGTGATCTTTTGTTTTATTATGTTATGAATCACATAAAAAAAAGACAGAAAAATATGAATTTCAATCTTCTATATACATTGTTATTTGTATAGTAAATATTATCAATTTTTTTATATATATACTTTATTTTTGAATAATATAATAGTTCAACAAGTATATTCTTAAATAATTTAAATTAATTTTAAGAATAAAAATTTCAGTGTTCAAGACTTCTCGAGAATCATATTTTATTATTCGAGATCCTCATCTCATTTTCCGAAACAATTACATGAAGATGGAGAAGGCTCGAGATATTGAAAGATTGTCAGAGACCTCTTTTTTATAATTTAAAAACACCAATACTAAAGATTGGGTGAGCCCCACAAACATAAGCTTCAGTGTTAATTTTGTTGATTACGTGTCACCTCGTATTTCTAAAACACAGCTGTGCGCACCTCACCTACCGGCGTGATTTAGCAAGTCAAACTGAAAGTTTTATCTTCAAATCTGCACCCTACAAGTTTGTGAAAATATATGTGTTGATGGTGTTTTCAGGCATTATGTTATTTAAACAGCACGACAGTGGTAAAAAAAGGTAGTTCACTTCTCAGTCAAGATTATTAATGCCGATCCGACCACTAAAAAGTCAACAGTAAGGGGTCGGGAACTTTACGATTAGTGACCGAGCACTTGAGTTCAAGATGACCGGGCAATTATCAGGTCGACAACAGCATTCTCAGTACAAAAGACTATTATGACCGACCACATGAAGACCGACCTCGTGAAAACCGAGCATAGGGCAAGACATGTTCGGGAAGATAAGGCATTCTATCCATACAAGATAAAATAATAAAGTTATCTTATTTTCATAAAGAGAACTGATGAGTCAGTATCCTAATAGGATAAAAGAAGTGAAGGTAGTTTTTTAAAAGTAGGAATCCTGATAGGAAAAGGAAATCATCTCCAACTGGGAATTCTTGTACAAATAGGAATCTGATTTCTTCACCATTATAAATATGAGGGTAAAGCATATGTAAAAGAGGAGTTGAGTAGAATATCAAGATCATTAAGATCAGACTTGTAAAAACAAGAAGCAGAGCTGAGAAGCGTGTTTGAGTAATAAAAGTATCATCATTTTTGCGCCCGTGGACGTAGGTCGGACCAAGATCCACCGAACCACGTTAAATCTCCTTGTTGATTTGTTGTATTTATCTGTCTTTTGCTAAATTTACTTTGGGTTCCCCCATAACCAAACAAATTCACTATTGAGGGAGGATCGTCTCGGGAGTAATATTCCCATATTGCCCTGAGACAAAAATCAGCCGTCAACAGTTGGCGCCGTCTGTGGGGAACTCAACAAAAAGCGGCTCGCGTAGTAAGACGATGGTAAAAGGTGGAAATCACCGGTCGACATGGACGCCTTTTACAAAATGATTTAAAGGAACTCTGGTCGCTCTTAAATCTACTTCCTCCCGAAGTATTTGATAATCGGAAAGCATTCCATGATTGGTTCCACAACCATCTCAAAAGGGAAGATTAGAATTGCTTCTTTATACATTTCAGCTGTCGAGATTGCTGCGAAGCTCTGATACCTCTGCTTCTTCATTGACTCATGACATAAGCATGTTGTCACTGATAGTGGCAATGTAATATTCGGCACTGAAAGATGAAGGATAATAGTTTATCAACTAGTACAATGATTAAACAGGAATTGGGTATTGAAGAGAAAAAGAATAAAATTTCCTTGTGGACCTGGTCTATCCAGTGGTAAAAATGAGAAATCTCTGAGGGCAATAGTGGTGATTCATACGGGAAAAATTTGTATGATTTAGAAACACCGGAATCAAGAGCTTCCGGTCCACCAGATTTTGGCAAGGCTGACATTTCACAGGCTGAGGTTTCGTAGTGTAGGCTCGGGGCTGGATTCGTTCCGCCGAGGCCACTTGATTATTCGACTCGGGGCTGGATTCATTCCACCGAGTCATACACATTGGTCTGGGGACGGGACATTCCACCAGAACCAAGTACCTCTTTCAGCTCGGGGTCGGGTTACGTCCCACCGAGTCATACACATTGGTCTGGGGACGGGACATTCACCCAGAGCCAAGTACCTCTTTCAGCTCGGGGTCGGGTTACGTCCCACCGAGTCATACACATTGGTCTGGGGACGGGACATTCCCCCAGAGCCAAGTACCTCTCTCAAGCTCGGGGTCCTCAGAATATGCAGGGACATATTCGATGCATATGATCCGTGAGAAGCATAGCACGGGGAGGGATGATACCCACGTGGCGATTGATTGCTCCAGTGTTACCGAACATAAGGAGGAATATGCCCTTAATGTGTCGAACACTCTCGATCCTCACTTACCCGATGTAATGGATCCGTGAGAAAACATAGCACGGGGAGTGATGATGCCCCCGTGACGATTTCTAGCTCCAGTGATATCGGACCTGAGGAGGAATGTGCCCTTAGTATCCCGGACACTCTTTGATCCATTCATCATTTGGACCCAAGAGAGGCGCAGCACGGGGAGGCATTGTGCCCATGTGGCGTGTGCCTGCTCCAGCGCGGTAAGGAGGAGCCCTCGCACAAATACACATGCTCCACAGTGACCCGACGTATAGAGGATGTGCCTTTACCATTTTAAACGCTCTCTGATCCAAATCCTGGTTCGCCGGGACACTGAATTGAAAGATTCAGAATTATGTTTTGGAGACCTCGGACATGACGTTGTTTTGAGGCATCCATGTTGTTGTTTATGCTTGCGAAACGTTTTGGGATAAGTGCTAAGTCACCCCCGCCTTTTGATTTTATTTTCCAGAGTTTTTTTTTTGTTTTTCGCTGCTCTGGCAAAGGGACGCCCGTGCCAGATTCGGTAGGGCTTCAAAGGTTGATTCACTTCCCTTATGAATAAGTCTCAATGATTAATCGGCTCGGGGCTGGATTCGTTCCGCCGAGGCCACTTAGTTAATCGGCTCGAGGGGATTGGATTCGTTCCGCGAGGCCACTTGATTATTCGGCTCGGGGCTGGATTCGTTCCGCCGAGGCCACTTGATTATTCGGCTCGGGGCTGGATTCGTTCCACCGAGTCTACCTCTTTGGACTGGGGACGTAACATTCCCCCAGGTCCAAGTGCATTTCTCAGCTCGGGGTTGGGGTACGTCCCACCGAGTCAGCCCTTCAGACTGGGGACGTAACATTCCCCCAGGTCCAAGTGCCTCTCTTCATTCGGGGTCGGGTTACGTCCCACCGAGTCTACCTCTTTGGACTTGGGACGTAACATTCCCCAGTCCAAGTGTCTTTCTCAGCTCGGGGTGGGGTACGTCCCACCGAGTCAGCCCTTCGGACTGGGGACGTAACATCCCCCAGGTCCAAGTGTCTTTCTTCATTCGGGGTCGGGTTACGTCCTACCGAGTCTACCTCTTTGGACTGGGGACGTAACATTCCCTCAGGTCCAAATGCCTTTCTCAGCTAGGGGACGGGGTACGTCCCACCGAGTCAGCCTTTCGGAATGAGGACGTAACATTCCCTCAGGTTCAAGTGACTCTCTTCATTCGGGGTCGGGTTACGTCCCACCGAATCAGCCCTTCGGACTGGGGACGTAACATTCCCCCAGATCCAAGTGCCTCTCTTCATTCAGGGGTCGGGTTACGTCCCACCGAATCAGCCATTCGGACTGGGGACGTAACATTCCCCCAGGTCCAAGTGCCTCTCTTCATTCGGGGTCGGGTTACGTCCCACCGAATCAGCCCTTCGGAGTGGGGACGTAACATTTCCCCATATCCAAGTGCCTCTCTTCATTCAGGGGTCGGGTTACGTCCCACCGAATCAGCCCTTCGGACTGGGGACGTAACATTCCTCCATATCCAAGTGCCTCTCTTCATTCGGGGTTGGGTTACGTCCCACCGAATCAGCCCTTCGGACTGGGGACGCAACATTCCCCCAGGTCCAAGTGCCTCTCTTCATTCGGGGTCGGGTTGCGTCCCACCGAGTCAGTCCTTCGGACTGGGGACGTAACATTCCCCCAGGTCCGAGCATCTCTCACAGCTCGAGACAGGATCACATGCCACCGAGCACATCATCGTTAGCTCAGAGGCAAAATTTTCTCCTCACAATCGAGATTGGATCAGTCAGGGGTCAGGACCTCCAAATCTCTGGTACAGATATTACAGAGGAGGAGTCATTTTTAGTTTGGACAACAAGAGGAACTTCATCTCCTGATGGGACGACCCAAGTAAGCAATTTGCTTTAAGGTGGAGAATCGTTCTGAATAGGGTCAGCATCTCCAATAACCGAGGATATGAAACAGAAGACTTAGTTGATGGCGAAGGCAATTTCTATGTGATTTCTGGAGCGACCACCAGCAAGGCGATCAGCACACCATCTTTATATAGTTCCCGGCACCTACTTGCATACTCGTTGGAACCGAGAACTAGGGGACAGATGTTGATGGTGTTTTCAGACACTGTGTTATTTAAACAACACGACAGTGGTAAAAAAGGTAATTCACTTCTCAGTCAAGATTATTAATGCCGACCCAAACACTAAAAAGTCAACAGTAAGGGGCCGAGAACTTTACGGTTAGTGACCGAGCACTTGAGTTCAAGATGACCGGGCAATTATCAGGTCGACAACAGCATTCTCAGTACAAAAGACTATTATGACCGACCACATGAAGACCGACCTCGTGAAAACCAAGCATAGGGCAAGAAATGTTCGGGAAGATAAGACATTCTATCCATACAAGATAAAATAATAAAGTTATCATATTTTCATAAAGAGAACTGATGAGTCAGTATCCTAAAAGGATAAAAGAAGTGAAGGTAGTTTTAAAAGTAGGAATCCTGATAGGAAAAGGAAACCATCTCCAACTGAGAATTCTTGTACAAATAGGAATCTGATTTCTTCACCATTATAAATATGAGGGTAAAGCATAGATAAAATGGGAGTTGAGTAGAATATCAAGATCATTAAGATCAGACTTGTAAAAACAAGAAGCAGAGCTGAGAAGCGTGTTTGAGTAATAAAAGTATCATCATTTTTGCGCCCGTGGACGTAGGTCGGACCAAGATCCACCGAACCACGTTAAATCTCCTTGTTGATTGGTGTATTTATCTGTCTTTTGCTAAATTTGCTTTGGGTTCCCCCATAACCAAACAAATTCACTATTGAGGGAGGATCGTCTCGGGAGTAATATTCTCATATTGCCCTGAGACAAAAATCAGCCGTCAACAATACGTAATCACCATGAATTTCTTATCAAACTACACTATTTCAGGTTATATTTTATATTAATAAGTCTCTTTTCCGTTAATGGATGTCAGAATGATATTTTTGTCAAATCATTATATTATAGTGATTTTGATATAAAATCGAAAAGTTATGAAGTGTAGTGATATTATCATAATTCATTAGTGATGTAAAAATGATATCCAAAAAAATTAAAAAATAATAATAATTTTATAATAATTATCAGTTTAATAATAATTCATATAATTACATATAACAAATTCATATTTTTATTAAATTAGAAACGCACAAAACTTAACATTTCAAACCTCTTATTTTCGGTGGTAGCATGAGCATTGTTGTGATAGTACTATTTTTTATGGCTATGCATGACGAAGTTGTTACTAGTGAAGCGAGGGAATTATGACTGGCGTACATATGGTGAGGGAGCTCGTGGCGTATTTTTGTTAATAAAGCCCCTGCTGGGCTACATTTATTAGGTTTGAAAATATTCCTTAAATAGTCCAATTTTTTCTAATTTATTTATCAACCTTTGCAATTTAAAACTAAAACTACAAGCAAATAAAAGAATAAAAACATCATTTAACTTCTAAATCTCATAATTCATTGTCAAACATAAAACTTACAATAGGAATTTCAAAACATAAATCCATATCGAGAACAAATATATATGTGTTGAAAATACCATTTCAATGGTTTAATATTTTAATATTTATTACTTTTGTTAAGACTTATTATGGGTTTAAATTTTTTTAATTATATTATACTAAACCCCCTGAAAAAATTTCTCAGTCCGCTACTACATGTGTTTGTGTAGAAACTAATTGATAGTGTTTCTTTATTATCAATATCAGCAATTTCATTTATTATTTTTTGATGGAAACTGATTTCCTCAATGAAAATTTTCTCGACAGTTTATGTTTTATGGTTTCATAATATTAAATCATATTGCATAATTTTTTGACATTATAAAAGATTTGTTCGATTATCGAGGATTACTACTACTATATTACTACTACTTAAATGATGATTTGACACAAATGAGTTAACAGGAAAATGACTCATTAATACAAAACAAAAATAAATGGATGTCATTGTCAAAAATTCATGATGACTATATATATTAGGGGTGTTCGCGGTGCGGTTCGGGTCGGTTTTTTCGTTTTTCACTTCAAACCGCGCGGGTTGACAGTTTAGGAAATTAGAAACCGAAACCGCAAATTTGATAAGGAAAACCGCGGCGGTTCGGGTTGGCGGTTTATCGGTTTGGACTGTTCAGGTCGGCGGTTTGAATTATAAATTTTTTAAAGGAAATTTTGTGTGTTTTCACATAATAATTGAAGAGAAAAAATACATAATTTTCATTTATACATTACATATTATCATATGATCATTAAATATCTTAAATTTCATGGTTAAAAAAGAAGAAAAATATAAAATAATATCTAATTTGAACGCGGGTCGGCGGTTTAGGCGGTTCAGATCGCGGTTTGAGTCAAAATTTACGATTTTAGGCGGTTCGGGTCGCGGTTGGGTCAAAACCTTACACCGACCCGAAATTTACGGTTCGGTTCCGATTGGCCCAAAATTATTTTTAATTCTTTTTCAAACCGCGCGCATGCGGTTCGGGTCGGGTTGCGATTTGACCCGAAAACGGGATCACCCCTAATATATATTATCCTCAAACCTGAAATGATTTAGACATCATTTCCCTTTTTAAAAAAGGAAAATGATATTTGGGTTATTCATTAAGTTTTAACTTTTTGTAATTACCTATAAAATTCCTACTATTCTAACAGTAAAAAATTATTGTTGTATTATGTAATGTTATTGTTAGAACAATAGTAAATATGACAATCGAGACATCCTCCAATCCTGCTCTCGTCCCGATTTTGAAAAAATTATCCTGAATTCTGCCAGTGTGATTAAATCGGAACAAAAAACCCCTCTCAAATTATGATCAAAATTTTTATTCAGATTGATGTATTGACTGATAAGAGATCCTTAGAAATTTTATGTCAACCCGAAATAATAAGACCTAAGGATAATTAAGAACAAATTAAGGATAATTAATGGGGAAAAAATATTCATTCGCTTCCTCTCTCTTGCTTGGCCTTAATTTTGAATGTGCAATCTCATTAAATTTCTATCTAGAGGAAGTGACATGATCCTCAGTCCCGACAGATTCTATACGGAGACAAACCCATGCGGGATCAATCGCTCTTTCAAACTCCCAAAATCGACAAACGCGAGTAAATTGAGGATCGGATCGCAGAAAACCATACCTTCATAAAAAGATGGCCGACTTTTTTGAAGAGTTCTCTGTCCCCAATGCATTTGTCCGCTTTGAATACTTAAAAAGACATATGATCCGCATTCCCCCACGAATTTATTCCCGCAAGTAACCTTTGGATACCGACATACCCTTTCGAATAACATCTATTGTTACGGTTTCAGTGACGAGCATATTTTGGTAGCATCTCTAATGGGCAGAAAGAGTTGGTCAACTTAGGTATCAGTTGTAGCTTTTTCTATGCAATGAAAAAATGCATGTACTGCTAAGCAATTATGTGAATCCGCTAACATCTAGATAATTTACATATTAAACTAACTCCATTGACAGTAGAATGCACAACGCTAACTGAACAAAGAAGCCAGGTAATAGAATAAGAACATTACACTGCATAGTAGAAAATGTGGACACAGCATATGATTGTTCTGAGGCGTTGGTCCCGTCTATCTGTGCCAGGTACCCTGCTCTTAAACGCCACCATGGGACGCATGGTGGATCTCTCCTTGACTATCCAATGGCATGTACTGTGCCATGATGGCCCGGATCTCTGAATCCATATATCTCTGTTGAAAAATGAGACACGGGGCAATTAAGAAACTCTTAAGGATGGTAAATATATGGTAATGCTTAGTGTTGCAGCACTATGATCCATGATCTAGCTTAAATAA
The DNA here is from genome assembly GCA_019454045.1 of Zanthoxylum bungeanum. Lineage (NCBI taxonomy): Eukaryota > Viridiplantae > Streptophyta > Magnoliopsida > Sapindales > Rutaceae > Zanthoxylum > Zanthoxylum bungeanum. The sequence continues at coordinate 47,874 of SKCR01035468.1, forward strand.
ATACCCAGTATGTTAATCATATCGGTTATCAGTAACCTGAATTTTCTCTTAATTGGTCATCTTTACCAATACTTCCACTAGTTAGACCTGCTTATGCAAATGACTACACAAACACTCCCTTGCACCCCGCATCACCCATCAGTAAGCCAGCATTATAATCTATCTACTTCCACTATTCTAGTACGTCCCTATTCATATTGACTAGGACTAGAGTAGTGAATGGACAGATAAACCTCAATTTTGACAAAAACTGGAAAATCTAATAAATAAAAGACAGATCTAGGATGTTAGTTAAAAAATTGAGTCATACCCGGATTCTGTACTTGTAAACTGCATATCCCGCAACGCCAGTAGCTGCTAAGCCGAAAATGACCATCCAGACAAAGCCCCAGCTAACATCTGTTTTAACATCTTTACCTGCATTTTCCCAGTAAAACAATAAGCAAAGGCAGGGAAATAAAGGTGAAGGGAATTAATGTAGTAATAAAAAAGCATCATAAAACAACAGTTACAGGAGTTTCAAGAAAATGTTCACGGTGTGGTAGAGTGAGAAATAGCTTTGATCTAGATACTTGGTGCAAGGATGTTTGGAATGAAAAAAGATAGTTGATGTACTAGATGCAAATTCATGCACGACAATTGAGAGCATTTAAGAGTTCACGGAAAATCCTATAAATTATTTCCAGGATTTAAAAATTAAATGTTTGGACAAGGTTTTATCTGCTGAATAGGTACATGGAGTCTGAGGGAACTCACTTATGCAGGTGTCATGCTCTTGCATGTACAATGCTCCACTACCACAGCTGCACTCGTAACTGCCCCAAGTATTTTTGCATTTGCATTCTGGGCATTGACATGCCAGCTTCTCTTTGCACTCATCCACATCTGTAACACAACCAAAAATAAGAAAACATGTAAGGTCAATGAAACGAGCTAAATTAAATCAGTATACTGCAATCTCTTTTACCCATAAAAGGAAATGAGCATCTTGGCCCATAAAAAAATTTCAATCATATTTGTGCAGAGAACCTTTATCAATTGTAATCAGTAAACAGCAGAAATTCTCAAAAAAAAAAAAGAAAAACTTGTGCTTTTTTTCTCAACCAGTTAAACTTTTCCCCCAAAAAACTTTCTATCTAATTTTTACAGAGAACCTATAGCAATTGGAATCAGTAAACAGCAGAAATTTTCAAAAAGCATGAAAAACATGTGTTTTTTTCTCGACCAGGAAACTTGAATGTCCAAATGCTTGAAGAGTTGAATAATAGGAACATATTTAGTTATCTATACTTTTGCTGCCTCTTTTTTTTATTTATTTACAAAAATCCGAAGGAAAAAAAAGACGATCTATCTGGGTAATTTTGTGAATCTTAAACTAGTATCTTGAAATGGTTGTCCAGATGTTAATCTAAGACAATTTGGAAAAGCTTACTAAGTAGATACTTTTAAGAGGAGGGGAAAACAAACACACACGAGAAAGAAGAGAATGTGATAAATGATGGTCTCAAATTCTCCCCACACAAGAAAAATTCTCGGATAAGTGGCTCGAGTACCCCCGACCAGTGAAATGCCAAAATAAGATCACACCAATTTTAAATTTATGATATAAATGAAAAACCAGGCATAAAATGCCAGTACCTTCACAGTTGTTGACTCCATCGCCCTTAAATCCAGGTGGACACTTGCAACCATGCGAACTATTCTCCTGAATAATCCATTATAAAAATAAAATAATTAAAAAAAAAAAACTTTTTTTAAAATAAAAAATTGTTGGGGGAGGGAGAGAGAGAAATCAACAAGTAAATGTTACTTACAACACAAGCAGAAAAACTCTTGCCATCTTGGGTTTTCTTCCAACATCCTCCATTATTAATTGCACAGCGTAAAGCTCCTGAAGCTGTTCAACCAAACAAGCAGAGAAATGATATATACATATAACTAAACAGATAGAAGTTGTAGGATTAATATGGAAAATTTTATTTGCAGTGTACTTGAAAACTTAAAAATGGAACCAACATTTAAGTTGCAAGAGGCTGAAAACCATGCATCAAGTAAAGATCCATGACTGCATGCACCCATCCTAAGATTGATATATGAAAAGTATGAATGGAAGTAAGTCAGTAACTACCTTCCAAACACAAAACATGACTCCAAAAGTACAACAATGAAAATTTTGCTCATAGTTCCCAAGTCCCATAATCCTAAAGTTTTTACTTTTCTAAAATTAGCATGGAGCACAGTGCTTAGCATGAGCACGTGCTTGTTTATAGTTACTAAATATATGGCTGTGACTCTTTAAAAGATACTTTTCCTCATTGAAGTTTAAATAACTAGTCCATGCAAGCATTTTTTACCTTCACAATGAGTATAACCATCACCAATAAACTTCACGCCTCGTACTACAGGACACTCGCACACTCTTCCTCGGAAAGTATCCTATAGCAAATGTGTAGAAATTGGAGGAAAAAACAAATAACCAAATGGAGTAAGCATTCAAGATCCCGCAGACATTTTACCCACAAAAGATTGAGAGTATGAAGATACCTTGCATGCTGTTATGTTAGTAGCTTTGTCCTGCCAGCACCCACCATTGTTTTCTAAGCACTCATTAGTTTCAATATCTGCAGAGGACAATCATATCAAAACAATGACTACTGTCTCAACAAGAATCTCCAAAGCAGTAAAACAGAATCATATAACAATTTACAGGCCAACAATAATGGATGTCAATTGTCAACCTGCACTTAAGCATATGGCTGGCTCAGTAGTCTCCTGAAAACCTGCACAAGTAGCCTTGAGAACTGCTTCCTTGTCCAACTTACCTGAAATGAAGAAAATGTAAAGATTAAATAATTTGTGTCCATGCAATCAGATAGCTTGAAGATAAGTTCAACCAGATGTTGGTTCAGACCTCTATACTGTCTGTTGTTTATAACAAGAGTTGGCAGTATAGTCACATCTCCACGGGAGCCTTTTCCAATCTGAACCACCCATGAAGACAAGTTTAATAGGACGGACAAATATCAAATATAAATGCAAAGAAGCATCCATAGAAAAGTAAAAGGAAATATAGTATTTTATGAGCTAACCTGTGCATCTTGTTCAGCTTTAAGGACCTGATTGTCCACATCTGCCTCCGGGTCTCCAACACATTCGTCTATCTTCTTGAGATCAACACCTATAAAATGCATCACAAAAGAAGGAAAAAGAAATCAGCTCAACATCAACCAATGACACGCAGCAGATGATGCAACTGGGATTTCTTGGTCCCCAACATAATCAAACAAGACATATGAGATTCATAGACATTTATGCACAATAAATTATATAGAATAATGCACGTCTGTGAAAGGTTAGCAAAGTGAAACACAATGTAAGAAACAGAACTCTGTTTCAACAGAGTAATATTGTTCCTTTCCCAGATAGAAAGACAAAAAATCAAGGGCACCAAAATGATAGCATCATTTCACAGCCGCCTCATTCTCTTGAAATGCAAGTAAATGGAGCATCACATTAAATGAAAGTAAGAATGCAAAAGTTCAGGGGGGACTATTTCCATATAATTATGCGGAGGCAATGAATTGTGTAAAAAAATAAGACAATTTTATATTTCTGGATATTTAGAATTACAAGAGATATGTCTTTATATAGGCATTACACCAAGTTAAATATAAAAACTGGATATAATAATAATTATTAGAATTACATAATCATATCTCAATGATTATGTAACAATATCTTAGAGATATGTAGAATCATAATCATATCTTTGGATGATTATGATTATGATTCTAATGATATCTTAAGGATTCTAATACTCCCCCTCAAACTAGAGCATACGTATCATATACACCAAACTTGTTACAAATGAAACCAATACAAGAACCACAAAGAGACTATGGTGTTTTAACACTGCTGGAGAATACACAACAGGAACATATATGGTGACTTGGATGTTTTAACGACGTTGGAGAATGCACAACGAAAATAGATGCGGAGGTTTGGATGGTCTAACATCGGTGAAAAATGCACAGCGGGAAAAGTTTAAACTGTTCCAAAACAGCTCAATACATCCAAAGAAAACTTGCCAAATCACCCCAAGACAAAACCCCGAAAAAAGAGTCAGATGTGAAACTTGATGCGAACAAAGGACAAATAACCAATAAGATCTGAGCATGACCTCGTCATTGGTATTGTCAAGGTTTTCGAAGAAGATGCGGCTCGCGCGTGAGGCTCACACGCATATAGTCGCGCGTGTTCCTCACGCACTGGCGTGAACAATAACTCTAAAAGTAACCAGAACCCAGAGAAAGATGGAGCTGATACTATGTAAAGAAATAAGACGATTTATATTTCTGGATATTTAGAATTACAGGAGATTTGCCTTTATGTAGGCATTACATCAAGTTAAATATAGAAACTAAATATATTAATAATCATAAGGATTACACAATCATATCTCAATGATTATGTAACAATATTTTCGAGATATGTAGAATCATAATCATATTTTTGGATGATTATGATTATGATTCTAACAATATATTAGGAATTCTAAGTTATAACAATATCTTAGCGATTCTAACAAATTGGAATTTGGAGTCTACAAGAATATCATAGAAAGTCAATAAGCCCATGATTATGACTTGCGGTGCAGTTTATGAAGATGTCAAAAACAAATGAGAAAATGTAATAGTAAATTAGAGTTGAGGTAAAGCAAAAATGCAGAATCAGCAAGAAATACTAAAAGAAAGAAATAGAAAATACTGTCACAGCATAACAACTTTGAACATCCACAAAATATAAAAGTGTTGACCTACCAAGAGATTTGATAACTTGGTCTGCACACTCCTTGGTGTACTTCTCCTCTTTCATTGGGCAACGGATTGCAAAGTCAGTCACATAGTCCCACCAAAGCCATGGCTTTCCGCTTTCACTGGCCACTTTAAAGAAGCAAGCTTGTCGTAAATTTTGAACCACGACATCCTTCCCATCATAACCTCGGCTAAAGTCTTGCTCAGGATCCGGAGCACAGTACCTCCCATGGTTGATGCATTGGGACTTGCATTGTTTGCTCAAAATAAATGCTTCTGGACAATACCAAGTTATATAATGTGGGGTGAACTGAGTGTAACCCTTCTGCTCAAGTATCTGAGCGGCTCCTTTGAAGTTCCTGATAAAATCAATCTGGCTCTCACACTTTGGCCCACATTCATCATTGCTATTTGTCCAGAATTCATACTCCACACGCTCATCAGGATGTGGAAGAGCCTCTGTCCAATCTAGATTCATGTTAACCATTTCCCCACTATTTAGAGACTTCTTGATGCTGTCACCCAAAGATTTGCTAATGAGGGCCGAGGGGATAGTGATGTTTTGAAGATATTCGGCATCTGAATTCTCTTCTTCAGGGGTATCCATGGTAATCAAAGGCTCAGTCTTATCATCTGCAACAAGAATAGCAGCAGCTCCACCTTTTTGTGCATTCCAGGCCTTCAAGGTGAAGTAACAATCTGCAAGTACAGTGGTCCAAGTACATTAGCCGCTACTACAGGATAAATAAAATTGAATAAAAGAAATAAACTCAAATTCTAACACAACTTTGTAGCAGCGAAAATTTAAATAGTTACAAAAATTGCAAAAGTATGATATGGAATACCATAATTTGACTCAGGCAAGACATCAATAAATTCTGTCATTTAACAAATTTCTACTACTGGAATTACTGAAGCACCAATCACACGGAGCAACCTGAATCCAAAACCTGATTTTACATACTAGATTGATAAAAACATCTACTATTTTAACTTAATGGATTTTCACAGTACAGAATAAGTGAGCATCAACCAACATAAAATATTCGACTAAACAGATTGTTAGGATCCCAAATCCCACATGGGGTTAAATATAATAATATAAATGAAAATATAAGCTCATGATTAAGCCGAGTTCAAAGGTTTGTAACACAGATCTTTCAAAAAATTTATCAACAAAAAAAAAAACATACAGTTGACACAAATATAAACTATATATGGAAATTAAAATACATAACCACATACCATAATTACATTAAAAAACAACCAATTATAGGAATTTAACAAACAAGCTATTAGCTTCATTAAAAACAAACATCATAAAACTAAAGAAACCATCAAGTTTTTTTTTTAAAAAAGCTTACCCCCACGATCAACAAGGAGAAAAGTGGGTAACCGTCCGGGCTTGGACTTGAAGGAAAGATCAACTTCATCAAAACCCTTGCAAGCCTTTTGATTGGCTTTTGGATAAACCACAGTACCAACTAAAGTTCCCCCATATTGAGGAACCCCAAAATTCCCAATTGCACATTCATAAACTCCTTTGATTGACTCTGGTGATGTCACCTTCAAGCTATTTTTCTCCACAACAAACCTACCAAAACTAAACCCACATAGCAAAAGCAAAATACCCACCAAAAACCCTAGCTTCTCCCTCATCTTTGCAACTGATTTTGAATCTCTCCCCTTTAATCAACCGATCGAAAAAAGAAATACCCAGATCACCAATTTTTTATTTTTTTGATTGATAACAACTATAAGCTTAGAAATTATCAATCAACAAACAAACAAAATGTTTTTAGAAAAATCAAAATTTAAGCATAAAAAAGGATCCTTTTTTATCCCTTCCCTGTTAAGTAATCTCGACCTGATTTCTTACAGAAGCATACAAAATGATTTGCTTGAAAATGAAATAGGAGATATTAATGATAGATCATAGATGTATGTAATGATAGATGCTTTTTCAATATAAAAATATAACTAAATTATGATTTTAAATTAAAATTTTCATTTAATTAAATAATTTATATATATATATATGTATATAATTTCTCCTAATTAATTTAAAATTATAATTATATACTTAAATGCATCTCTGTTCGGTTATTATAAAGTAAATTCGGATTTGGACTCAATTACGTGTCAATTATTTTTCTTTTTTTAGAAATTAAAAAAAAAAATCCATTTTGTGTATTATCTGGATGGACAGTGGGGTCCACGGAGTTATCCATTGGCAGTGCTCACATGTTATCCACGTGTTGTTTTTATTTACTCTGCTAGTTGTCCACGTCACTGTTAACCCGTCGTCGTTTTGTGGAGGAATTTGGATACTCTTGGGCTTCCTTCATGTATTAATTTTCCCAACAGAGCCAGGAGGTTTGGGTGGTATTAATGTAGTTTTTCATCCGGAAGAAATTTAAATATCAAAAATGAATAGAATGAGGTTTATATTTGACTAAAAGATGATGATGAAGATTTAAGGGTCTAGAGAGGTTGAAGTCAGATAGATGGGTTCTATCCCACTATAAATAGGAGTTCTTCCGAGGACAGAACCTGCTGATAATAAAGCAAGTTGAGATACCGACCCGACCTAAAGAAAAAAATGAAAGATTTGACAATATTTGAGTATCTGTGGAAGCCGACCTGAGGTGGTCATTTTTTGCTAACCCGACCTGGTTTGAGAAGATAGGAAGTTTGACCAAGCATCATTCACTTTGGTAGTGGTGCACACGAGTCGGGTCGGGTCGGATTTTTTTATTTTTGAAAGACCCGATCGGATCGGGTCAGCAAAAAATTAATGAATTAATTATTTTAAAATATAAATTTTAGTTATTTTATGTCTCAAAAATTATCATATATATAAGTTTTAAGATAACAAAAATAATAAATAAATGAAATAATAGTAAAAATTTTAAAAAATAATAATAAAATTTTTAGAAAAACAATAAAAATATTATAGTTTCGGGTCGGGTCGGGTTTTAATATCAAATTCATGACCTAACCCACGATTTTCTTTAGAACCTTTGAAATCTCTGAGCGGAACAACTCTGCAAACTCTGAACGTCGGAACTCCAACTATCAATCTTCCTCCTTTAGAACTCTGAAGGTTTAGGAAATTGGATTTGGGTTGTGTTGAAGGTTTAACAAAGACAGATCTCACCAAAACAAAAAGAAGATAAGAAACAAAAGAGTCTTCAATGTGAGAATAATAAAATTGAAAACTAAGAATGTGTTTAGGTTCAAGACAATGTGTTTTCAATCCAAGTGAAAGGAGTCTATAATGTGTTTATATATAGGTAGAGCAAAAAGGAAGATTTATCAAGTGCAAAATAGGCTTAAAACGCGTCCAAAATCTTACGTACGGACGTTCGCAAACTCGTTTGAACGTGATATCGAACGCACCTCGAACATAAACAGACTGAAAGGTTTCGTTCGAACGGATATAAGAACGCACTACGCACGAGAACCTTCTGCCAAGATTCGTTCAAACCCAATCACGAACGTGACACTAACGTCACTCATTCGAACGCTTCAACAAACGCAGCACGAACGCAAATCCGATTCCTTTATGCACAGCTGCCAAATACCAGTGCAATTGCTCAAAATTCTTCAAGACTCATTACAATTCAATTGAACTTATTTTGTTACGGACATTACCAATAAAAATGGAACTAACAAATATAATGTATTAAATCATTATTAGTATTAAATTCTTGCTTTCTAAAATAATGTGTGTTGATTTTGTATTTTATGATTATGGTATTGGAGGAATGTAAGAGATAACATAAGTGAAAATGGAGATCTTGAATTATTGAATTATAATATAGAATAGTATTGTATGATACAACTTTTCAAAGGTACTTTGATGTGAAAATAAAGTCTTTATTGATTAAAATAAAATAATTTGAGAATATAGTCTTTTGAGTAATGTGAAAAATTTGTTGACTAATTTTTGAAAATTTTCAACGTTGTCATATAAGATTTTGATGTGACATTATAAAATTTGCAAATATATATATATATTTTTTAAAGCCGTAGAAATGTGAATGGAACGTGGTTGAAACTTGAATGATACCATAATGTGACACGTACGTATATAAATTTTGGATTTTTTTGCGTTTAGGTCACGAGCCACGTACAATTAAAAAACTGTCATTTTTTTTTTTTGAATATGGATAGTATATCTAAAAATTATATAAATATTAAAATTTTATTTATTAATCTACTCAAAGATTATAAAGAATGTCAAATTTATATTAAATTTATGTATATAATTGAAATATACATCTGACAAAATAGATAGACATTTTCAATATTTTTGATATATTTTATAATATTTGGACAAATCGGTGAATAAATTTTAAAAATTGTGTATTTTTTTATAATATATCAAATATTGAATATCCTATTGATAATTTCATTTTTTTTTTTTTTAAGAAATGGAAAATTATATTTGTATATAGGGATGACAAAATCGTACCCAGAAACAACATAATCAAACTCCCAACACCTAAAACCTCTCAAAGGCTTAACAATTTCTACAATAAACTTGAAGTAAAACTAATGAGAACTATAAGATTGATCAAAGCTTAAGACTTGGATAAATTTCTTCTTCCTCTGTTTGTGGGTTTATGAGAAATACCAGCAGCACTTTTGATCATAACTTTGCAAAACAACATTACCAGGTTGCCTCGTGGGTACATAACAGCAAGCATCATTGGCCTGAACTTCACCCCAGACTGCATTATATGCAGCATCAATGGCCTGAAAATATCCCGAGCCAATGCTGCCTCCTATGGTGAAGCCACTCAAAGGTGATCGGAATCACTTATCATCGCTCGATCTGAAGATTTGTTAAAATATATCTAAATTAATGATAAGTCTAACCAGTTTATAAATTATTATTTTTACTCCGGCTTAGATGAGGCTTATCTATCACATTCACTCTATGTGAAAAACAAAGTTTGTCCTCATTAAATCAATGTTCTGACTGCCACAGTGATGATTCCCGACTATCACTCTTCTTGTCGTAGGCAGTTCCATTGTTGAGCTATAAGTAGTCTTATGTCATTTGTTGTGATTCATTTGTCCCACATTAATTAAATATGAAATTAGTTGATGATTTATTAATCATTGAATGTCTTATTCTTACAAAATTGATTTTTGATTATGAGTTACAATTGGTACTATAAAGCATGATGGAATATTGTGATCTATTGGTCCAACATTGGGATTAGCAAGTGGTTTATTAACCCGTGAGCACCATCTCCTTCCAAGTTGGTGCGCACACTCTCTTTACACGTTGGTTTATTAACCCGTGAGCACCCTCTCCTTCCAAGTTGGTGCACACTCTCTCTTTACACGTCGGTTTTTAAGGATTAATTCTATCCATGGGTTCGTACTAATTTGTTTCACCAACTGCTTCATCTTCTTGCAGGATCTCATCATCTGAAATCCCGATCAAATTTGGAGAGTTTTGTGCCATGGGAGGCATCATGTTGCAGGGTTTATACATTGAGCAAAGAGCAGGACTTTCCATTTTTTAGAGTGTTCCATTTCAAGAAAACAACATAAATATCTTCATTATGAGGTTTATACTTCGATATGATGAACCACCGTGGATATTGATTTAGGATCTCAAATCTCACATGAGCACATGGATTAAATTCAATAATATAAATAAAAATATATAAGTACATAGACTCCCTCTTAAGGAATCTTGCCATCCCAAATTCTGTAACAAAGCAATACTGCAATTGTAAACTGAACTAACAAAATATATGCATAACTAGCAACTGAAATAAACTAAATTAGTTCCATCAATGTCATCAAAAGATAATATCATTGAGAATTATGAACTTGAGAAAATTGAAGAGAGAAACAACATGAATTAGATTTTAAGAAAATGGGTTCAATGGAAATGGTGATGGTGGTGACTGGAATCATCAAATCCAAAGCAGCGAAAGAGAGGATAGCAAGCCACAAATAAGCATCTATGGATTCCAGTGAAAAAAGAAGAGACCATAAAGCAAGGGCAGCAACAGCACCTCAAGAATGGATCATCATATGGGCTATCTCCATGATGATGGTGATGGTGATGGTGATGGTGATGGTGATGACCCATGTTCTTGCTTCAACTGATCATCAAGAATCAACAACTACCCATCAATCAAAATCTGATTTTTATCTAGGAACAATCATTTTTTTGGGAAATGGTGGTGGCATCAACCATAATTTAATGAAAAAGTTTATGTTTTTTGCAACAAAAAAAAAAAATTGTCAAAAATTGGTATGAATTTACAGGAAAAAAAATTGATGAATTAATTTGATTACCTTGTAATTAGAGTAGCGGAAGCCTCCTGTCTCTGTTGTGTGGACAGTGATCTGTTAAAACAAAAGCTGTGAATGTGAAACCGAAGAACTGAAAGGTTAGCTTTTTTTCTTTTTGACTTGTGGGTGTTTGGTGGGCAATCAATGGGCACCGAGTGGTTGTAATTTGAGGTTCTAAGCACTCGGCCCAATAGAATGGGCCTCTAATATGACACTTTTTCGTCACGGTTGAAATTGTTGGAAATCCACTGTCAAACCGCCCCTTCCGGCTTAAGCGGAGCACGTAAAATCTATGGTTGTCCCAAGTTCTTACAAAAATATATTCTCTGGATTCGAACTCAGGTTCTGAATATGAGATCGTGAACCATACATCACCAAATTACTCTCATTGGGGACCGTAATGATATACTTACAAAGAGTATGGATTATTTTTAGAGGTGGCAATTTGGGTTAGAATTCATTTATTCGTTCGATTTGATTCGCTTTAAAGAGAATATGAGTTTGAAAAAATGAATTCGTCTAATAAATGAGTCAATTAGATTCGATTTGTTTATTAAACGAATCGAATACGAATTTAAATTCATTGATTCGTTTATGATTCGTTTTATTATTTTCTTTTACTGGTTACTGTTATTTCTCAATTAAGATTTAAGAAATAATAACTAATTATCATAGAAAAAATCATATTATTGGTATTTGGTGAGTTATTTTTAGTAAATATATTAATTGCGTATTTCATTTGTATATATTTATGAAGAATTAATGTAAATAAATTATGTTAATTTATGTTATTGAATAATATTATAACTAAACGAATATTCATATTTTAAAAAAAAATTAAATAAACGAATCGAATACGAATCACGATATTATGATTCGTTTAATAAACGAATCGAATACGAATCCACTATATTTTGATTCGATTCATTATAAGATTCCATACAAATTTGATTCGTCAATTCGTTTTGCCACCTCTAATTATCTTAGAAATAAGTATTTGTAAGTTTACCATTTCCGATAAATATAATGTGATGGGATGAGAAGTATATATTTTGTCAATGTTGGTAAAAAAAGATGATTTTGGTCTTCGAATAACTTGAGAACACAGACTGTTCCGGGCAAGCAAATCCAAAATCAAATAAGATCCTGGGAAAAATGACCAAAAATTATTCCGGTCTTATCTTATATTTTTTTAGACCAGAGAAAAAAAAAACATTATAATCGTATTAAAATCTGGTCAGATCCCTTTAAAATTTTATCCCATCCCATCTCGCTAAAAAATTCATAATATATTTTTGTCTCGTCTCATTTTTAAATGAAGACATAAAAATATATTTTAAATTTTGTTCCAAATAAGACATGATCTTATAGGTTTGAGAAAAATTATCATCCCTATAGAAAGTGTTGATTTGGCCGCAGCATTGCAAGTTTCATGCTTAAATTTTTCTGACCAAAGCATCTGAATTTTGTAAGTTTCTAATATCTTCCTCATCCTCTTGCAATTTCCTTCAATTAGTGTCTTGCACATTACACAATTGTCACCTTATCACCTTAATTTCCATTACATGCAATCCACTATATAAAAAATACCTACCATTAATTAAATAAATCAAGCAAAATTGCCATTATATATATGATGACCTAAACTGCTCTACAATGGCATCTACCGAGCTGGATGAATTTGTGCTCAATATTAAATAGGGTTTGTTTGTTTCGTTTTATTAAATATGGAAGTGCTCAATATTAGGTTCCCTTCGATATAGTTTTTGAGATAAAAATTTTTCAAATAAAACTTTTAAAAGTAGATATTTTGACAAAATAGTTTTTAGTTGTTTGGTTGTCAATAATGTTTTTATTAAAAATATAAAATCATTTTAATATACAAGTTTTTTAAAATTATTTTAGGATAATAATGAAATAATTTTGTAAAATAAAATAAAGATGTTAATGGTGTTTTTTGTGACAAAGTATTTGACCAGTACGGTAAGGGCAGAGATGAAATTTTCCCCTTTTTGGAAGGACGAACGTTCTAACTTCTAAGAGTATTGGTTACTCTTAGGCCAATCATAGTGTTCGGGCCCGGTTTACCAGATTTGACCGACCAGAGGACACATCATGATTCAGTTCTCAGAGGCCGACAACATCAGAGCCGAGACCGACCACAGTATCCCGATAGCTCTGTTCAGTTCTGTTTCACCTCATTCTCCGTGAAGGATGGCTCAGATATTCCATCTCAGGTCGGGAGTAGTTTGGGTAGTTCGACAGATTATCCGGCCGACCTCTTGACAACCGACATGTGAGTATGGCAGTTTTGACTTTTCCTTCTGGCATACACCACTATTTGAGAGCACTTTACAGGTTGGCTTCATTATTATTACGTATGGCAGTGGGTAGAACGGCGTGATGTGACAGGATGTCATATGACATGATTGTTTTTGGCGAGACAGTCTTGGGCAGAGAGCCATCAATCAGCCGGAAATCCCTGTGGCTGACGTCGTAGCAACATGGGAAAAATGTCATATATTCATTAGTATATAAGGGGAGAGTGATCACATTTGTAAGGGTTGGTGGGAAAATTTTCATTTGAGCATTATTTGTAAGAAACGATACAAAGAGAGCAAACAACTCGGTTTTCATTGGATCATCATTGAAAACGGGTCGGCCGAGCTGGTTTTTGTAATAAAAGTAACCCCTCACTTTGTGCCCGTGGACTTAGGCTGGACTTACTCCGCCGAACCACGTTAAACACTCTTTGTCGATTTTTGTGTTCTTTTTGCCTTTCGCTATATTTGTTTTTGGTCTCCCATAACCAAACAAATTCAAGGTTGAATGATGGTTGTCTCGGGAGGGTTATCTCGAAACTGCCCCTGGGGATAAAAATCACCCGTCAACAGTTGGCGCCGTCTGTAGGGAATCGAGCAAAAAGAAACTTGCGTAGTAGGACGATGGCGGAAGACGGGAACCATAGATCGTCAGAGAGTTCAGCAACAGAGTGGATGGAAAAAATGGAGGAAAGCATGAGAAATGAAAGGGAAACAAACAAGGCCTCCATGAAGGCCATGATGGAGAAATTGGAAAAGTTAGAAAAGATAAACAATGAAAGATTAAAGGATTGGTTCAGGAAAGAAATGAGAAAGCAGGAAGAGAACATGAAGGCAGATAAAAGAGATGGTCAGGACGGAGAAGCAGCATCTCCCTTCACTGAAGGGATCTTGTCACCAGAGTTCCCTAAATGGTTCACCATCACTACAAGAAAACTGCCAAATAGCGACGGAAAAATTCGTAGCTAATTCGTCGCTAATAGGCCATTAGCGACGGAAAAATTCCGTCTCTATTTTGTTGGTCGCAAAAAAAATAGCGACGGAAATATATCATCCGTCGCTAAAGTTAGCGACGGATGGAAATTCCGTCTCTATATAGCGACAGAATGTCCGTCTCTAATTAGCGACGGTTAATATTCCGTCGCTAAATAGCAACGGAAAATTTCGTTTCTAATTAGAGACGGAATTTCCATCCGTCGCTATTTAGCGACGGAAATTCCGTTTCTATAATTTTTTTGAAAAAAAAAATTAAAAAATGAAATTTTAAAATTTTAGATAGGCGGGAAATTTAAAATTTTAAAAATATTTAGCGACGGAATATTTCCGTAGCTATTCCGTAGCTATAATTTTTTTTTGAAAAAAAATTAAAAATTTTAAAATTTTAGAGAGGCGGGAAATTTAAAATTTTAAAATTTTGAAAATATTTAACAACGGAATATTTCCGTAGCTATATTTTTTTTTTAAAAAAAAAAAAAAATTAAAAACGAAAATTTTAAAATTTTAGAGAGGCGGGAAATTTAAAATTTTAAAAATATATGAAACTTTTAAAATTTTAGAAATGAAAAAATTTTATAATTTTAGAAAAGAAAAAATTTAAAATTTTAGAAAGGAAATTTTTTTTAAATTTTAGAGAGGTTGGAAATTTAATAATTATATAGATATGAAAAATTTATAAATTGTAGAGATATTAAATTTTTAAATTTTAGATAAGGGAAAATTTTAAAAATTTTGAATGGTATAAAATTTTAAAAAATTGGATTTTTTTAATTGTTATATATACATCTTAAATTATACAAGTTACCGTAATGTCCACCGCGAGCTTCGACACACCACCATCCATTTACGAAACGTCCACCGTTTATTTCTTAAGAAATTTTAAAAGATGGGATAAGAAAAATGAGAAATTGATAATGAGAGTTGAGGTAATGAAAAATTTGATGGTATATGAAATTGAGAAAGAAAATTTTGGATGGTGTATTGGAGTTGAGAGTTAAAAAGATTATGATGTATATATAGAGGAAAAAAATAAGAGAAGCGGGAAAATTTGTAAATTTTGTATACTTTTGAAATTTTCACAAGGTGGGAAATTTTTTGAAATTTGACGAAAATTAGCGACGGAATAGATATTCCGTTTCTATTTAGAGACGGAAAATCCGTCTCTATTTTTTAAAAAAAAAAAGTGGACCCGAAAGAAATAAAGTTTGGGGGGATTGAAAATTTTAAAAATTAGCGACGGAATAGAAACGGAAAAATTCCGTTTCTAATTAACAAAAAAAATTAAAATAAAAATAAAAATTGAAGATTAGAAACGGAATTGAAATTCCGTTTCTAATTAGCTACGGAATTGATATTCCGTTTCTAATTAGCAACGGAACAATTCCGTTTCTAATAAATAAAAAAAATTAAATTTAAAATTAAATTAAAATTAGCGACGGAATTGAAATTCCGTTTCTAATCAGCGACGGATTTTGAATTCCGTTTCTAATTAGCGACGGAAAAATTCCGTTTCTAATTAACAAAAAAATTAAAATAAAAATTAAAGATTAGAAACGGAATTGAAATTCCGTTTCTAATTAGCGACGGAATATCAATTCCGTTTCTAATTAGCGACAGAACAATTCCGTTTCTAATTAATAAAAAAATAAAAAAAAATTAAATTTAAAATTAGCGACGGAATTGAAATTCCGTTTCTAATTAGAGACGGAATTTGAATTCCGTTTCTAATTAGCGACGGAAAAATTCCGTTTCTAAACAAAATTAGCGACGGAATAGTAATCCGTCTCTAATTAGCGACGGATTTTCATTCCGTCTCTAATTTAGAGATGAAATTTTTTTGTCGCTAAATTCTGTCCCTAATATCATTATCCGTTTCAATTCCGTCTCAATTCCGTCGCTACATTTTGAAATGGAATATTCCGTCGCTAAAACTGTAATTTCTTGTAGTGCATGCCCTCTACAAACCCATACAATGGTCGTACCGACCCCAAATCCAATGTTGAAATGTTTGTTCTGTTGATGGAAGTCCAGGAAATGGTGGGAGAAGTCATTTGTAAGGTGTTCCATTTGACCCTGGGTGGACCCGCAATTCTGTAGTTCAAAAGTTTGACTTCATGGAGCATCAGTAGTTTCTCACAGCTCAGGAAATCGTTCATTCGGCATTTCAAATGAGCGTGTGTTCCAAAAAAGATAGTAGGAGAGTTGAGGTTGATGAAGCAGATGGATGATAAACCTCTGAAGAATTTTATTGAAAGGTACCACAATTTGGTGCTCCAGGTCGGAGCATACTAATCGTCAGAAGCGCTGGAAAGTCTCAATGGAGGTGTGAAAGTCAGGAAGTTGTGGACTCACCTGATGGTCCAGGATGTACTGGATTACACCATCGCCCTGGAGTTGGCCAGGAATTTTATTCTGATGGAAGAATGAGAGAAGATTGCCCGATGAGGGGGCATCCAGAAGACCAAGGTACTTATATTGGAAAATCAGCGGGATTTGAGCAGAAATATGAGGAGACCAGTCCCGGGGCAGAAGAAGCTCAGGCCGACACCTCAGGGTAATCAAGTTCAGGAGATGAGGCTGTATGTCTCAGTCAACCATGTCGCGGGGGGAACAGTATACACCCCCCCTGAACAGACCTCTGGCCCAGATAGTTCGGGAAGTCCAGGCTAAATGACTATTGGCCGAGCCCGACCTGGGGAGGTTTCCGATTGAGGAGGGAAACAACATGGCTTATTGTATGTACCATAATGTAAAAGGACATGTCACGAATGGATGTAGAGACCTGCAGGAGCAGGTGGAAGACTTTGAGAAAAAAGACTATCTCGATGAGTGCATAGACCAAATGGCTTTGAAGGTCGACCAATGCTGATAGTGGAAGTCATCAGGTCAGATACTTGGAATGTTGAGGTGCTGAGAGGATGTTTTCAGAAGAGCCCCTCTTATAATGACCCTCAAAGAGTTGCAAGAAGGGCAAAATATCCCAAAAATGTGAGAAAGATTTCTTCTTTCTTAAATAAACATTTGTTTATGCTTGTTCTTTGTGGCCCAAATGGTTGCCGAGATTTATTTTACGACTCATGTCTGCTTTCGTACCGCCGAATCCAATTTGTTGAGATTTGTTTTACGGTTAGGGTCTGCTTTCATACCGCCGAATCCAATTTGTTGAGATTTATTTTACGGCTCGGGTCTGTTCTCGTACCGCCGAGTCCGATTCAATGAGATTTTTTTTACGGCTCGGGTCTACTTTCGTACTGCCGAGTCCGATTTATAGAGATTTGTTTTAAGGCTCGGGTCTGCTTTCGTACCGCCGAATCCAATTTGTTGAAATTTGTTTTACGGCTCGGGTCTGCTTTCGTACCGCCGAGTCCTATTTGTTGAGATTTTTTTTACGGCTCGGGTCTGCTTTCGTACCGCCGAGTCCGATTTATTGAGATTTATTTTACGGCTCGGGTCTGCTTTCGTACCGCCGAGTCCGATTTATTGAGATTTATTTTACTTCTCGGGTCTGCTTTCGTACCGCCGAGTCCGATTTATTGAGATTTATTTTATGGCTCGGGTCTGTTTTCGTACCGTCGAGACTGATGTTCTTTCAGGCTCGGGTCTGCTTTAATACCATCGAGACTGATATTCTTTCCGGCTTGGGTCTGCTTTAGTACCGCTGAGATCGATGTTCTTTCCGGCTCGGGTCTGCTTTAGTACCGCCGAGACCGATGTTCTTTCCGGCTCGGGTTTGCTTTAGTACCGCTGATACCGATGTTCTTTCCGGCTCAGGTCTACTTTCATACCGCAGATACCGATATTCCACCAGCGCGAGGCTGGATTCGTTCCGCCGAGTCTGTTACCTTCCACCAGCTTGGGGTTGGATTCGTTCCACCGAGTCGGTTATGTTCCACCTGCTCGGGGCTGGATTCGTTCTGCCGATGCTTTGTTCCACCAGCTCAGGGCTGGATTCGTTCCGCCGAGGCTATCTATTCTTCTACCTCGAGGTCAGGTTACGCCCCACCGAGTGGCTTTTCATCGGCATGGGGATGGAGCATTCCCCCATGACCTGATCTATGTTGGTCTGGGGAGGTGACATTCCCCCAAAGTCAAGTGTTTCTTCTATCTCGAGGTCAGGTTACGTCCCACCGAGAGGCTTTTCGTCGGCATGGGGAGGGAGTATTCCCCCATGGCTGGATCTTTACTGGTCTGGGGGCGTAACATTCCCCTAGAGCCAAGTGTTTCTTCACCTCAGGGTTGAGTTACGTCCCACCGAGTGGATCATCAGCGTGGGGACGGAGCATCTCCCTCATGGATAGGCATCAAGATTCTCTGTGACCGAGCATATAAAGATGACAAGGAAAACTTGATTCATAGCCAAGGCAATTTTCTATGTGACTCTTGGAATCAACCACCAACTGGTTGATCAGCACACCATCTTTTTTTTATAGTTCCCGGCATCAACTCGCTAACTCGTTGATACCGAGAACTATGAGACATATGTTGATGGTGTTTTTGTGACAAAGTATTTGAACAGTACGGTAATGGCAGAGATGGAGTTTTCCCTTTTTTGGAAGGACGAACGTTCTAAGAGTATTGGTTACTCTTCGGCCAATCATAGTGTTCGGGCCCAGTTTACCAGATTTGACCGACCAGAGGACACATCATGATTCAGTTCTCAGAGGCTGACAACATCAGAGCCGAGACCGACCACAGTATACCGATAGCTCGGTTCAGTTCTGTTTCACCTCATTCTTCGTGAAGGATGACTCGGATATTCCAGATCAGATCGAGAGTAGTTTGGGTAGTTTAGTAGATCATCCGGCCGACCTCTTGACAACCGACATGTGAGTATGGCAGTTTGGACTTTTCCTTCTAGCATACACCACTATTTGAGAGCACTTTATAGGCTGGCTTCATTATTATTGTGTGTGGTGATGGGTAGAACGGCGTGATGTGACAGAATGTCAGATGACATGGTTACTTTCGGGGAGACAGTCTTGGGTCAGAGAGGCCGTCAATCAGCCGGAAATCCGCGTGGCTGATGTCGCAGCAACATGTGAACAATGTCGTATATTCATTAGTATATAGGGGGAGAGTGATCACATTTGTAAGGGTTGGGGGAAAATTTTCATTTGAGCATTATTTGTAAGAAACAATACAAAGAGAGCAAACATCTCGGTTTTCATTGGATCATCCTTGAAAACGGGTCGGCCGAGCTGGTTTTAGTAATAAAAGTAACCCTCACTTTGTGCCCGTGGGCGTAGGCTGGACTTGCTCCGCCGAACCACGTTAAACACTTTTTGTAGATTTTTGTGTTCTTCTTGCCTTTCGCTATATTTTCTTTTGGTCTCTCATAACCAAACAAATTCAAGGTTGAAGGAGGATTGTTTCGGGAGGATTATCTCAAAACTGTCCCTAGAACAAAAATCACCCGTCAACAAAAGATATTTTAAATAATTTAATTTTTTTAAAAAGCTTTACAAATTATCTTCCCAAAGAACTCAAATATATGCAACTATTTAACTCCTAGTAGAGCCAGATGAAACAGGTAAACGCATGATCTAAGTTTAGGGGTTGACTAAATATTTAATATTTTTTTAAAGAAAAAATAGAAGAAAATTATGAGATTGACATTGAATTTGGGTATAGACAGCCCATTCATAATGCTGCCTCACTCAGTGTTAATATCTTTGAGTCTCTTCCTTATGCTAGGTTACCATGTCAAACTTTGTCATAACTTCATGAACATACTTCAACTGGAATCGATTCATTGAGAAGAAAAGTTTGGTTTCAAGGTATATAAAAGAGGTAACTCGAAACCCTATTGTAAACTGTCTAGCTTAATGAATTTGCACGTAGGCTTGTTCACATGAATGAATTTGGGGAAAATCGACACAGACGGTTGACAGAGTTGGCCCTTGGCTAAGGCGGGCGAGGCATCCGCCTATGGCCCCCAGATTTTTTTATTATAATTTTAAATAACTAATGGATAAGAGTCCTGCGAAATTTTAATATTATAATAATATATTATGATTAAAGACTGAAATATAAATATTACCTTAGGCCCTGAGAATCTTTGGCGGGTGAGGCCCACAAATTTAGACCAAAATTAGAGATCCCAAATTTAAGAAAATTTTGCTAAAATAAAGTCAAAAAAAATTATTTTTATTAATAAGAGACCATATACTTTAAAAACTCGTATCAGATTCTCTAAAACTCAGGACTGCCTCTGCATGTTATAGCGATGATAAGAAGAGGATGCGATGATAAGAAGAGGATGTTGGCATTTCAAAGCTTGAGAAACACATTAATGGCAACAATTCTCACTGCCCAAATAGCCATCCTCATAACCTCGACCTCGTCATTGAGAGCTTTGATGGACAAAAATGCTTATAATACTGGAAGCCACAAATTTAACAGTGCACTTTTTGGGTCACAATCTGGTAAATTATTTACATTCAAGTATGACTCAATTATAAATTCAATTATATTTAAATTATTATCTAATAACTTATTTGAAACAAAGTTATTAGATAATTAATAATACTTTATTAATTAATAATACTTCTAAACAAAGATTTAAGAAAGAATACACCACAAGGGTTTTAGTATTTGTGTTTCTAAAGATTGAAGGACTAATAAAATGTGAGAGGATTCCTCATTGAATTGCTTTAATCAATTATTTGATAAAAAAAAAAAACAAAAACAAAAATTTGTTATGGGTTTATTTTTTTGGGTCTTTGGGACAGCATGGGCCTCTCAAGAAATTGTAGCAATTTTTTAATAGACGGCAAAATGTGATGTTTTAAATGCAACAAATTTAATGTTCTCTCTGTCTGTTAATTACTACCAAACTCATTTTTGTAATTTATTGAACAAAGCTTCTTTAGTATTATATATATATATATATATATATATCCATACGAAATACTATCTCGATTTGGGCGTTTTACCAACTTAATTAGTTGGCACCCACATACTATTAACTTTTTAAACATTGTTTAGTCTACTTTTTGACATCTCCTTATTTCATTCATAAAATTGAGGGTTCAAATTGCCTCATGTTCTTTGGACTCTCATTACAATATCCGAATTCTGATATTATTATAATTGAGAGGTATAATATTGGCTCTGATATCATTTGTTATGAATTTATTAATGAAACTCATCCTTAAAAATCGATTTATATGAAGAGGGTGCCCAATAATTAATAAACCACTAACTAATCTCATATTTAACTAACCAATTTAGGACAAATGGATCACAAGAAATTATATTAGAAAAAAAAAGACAACAACTTATATCTGATGTAACATAAGAACTATTTTTTTTTTTTTTTTGGAAACGATGGAAACACCGCCACCAAACTACCCATTCTGGGCCACGGCGCAGGTAAAACCACCGGCTGTCTCGGGCTCTTACAAGAAGTGCACCCCATGGATTCGAACCCAGAACCTCAAGGTGAGATCCTGAACCCTACACCACCAAGCCACACCCATTGGGACGTAACATAATAACTATGCTAATGTGAAAAAACTTATTTGCCCTAGAAAATAGGACAAATTTGAAGACCCAATTTGTCGTTTTACAAAAAGAAATGGGACCCCACAAGTCTTAATATCTACGAGGATTGAATCTTTGAAAAAGAAATGTGAATATGAACCCCCTTTGTTCTCACATTTCACACAATAACCAAACAATTTCCACAAAGAAAAGTTTAATGAATTGATGGGGACATTGGTCCGCTGTATGCCAAGTAGCATCACTTGTTTCCATGTGATGTGGGTCATGTTAATTTAAGATCTTTGTTATATATGGTGAACTTTCTTTTATCCGGTATAGCCGGTTTAACTTTTGTAATATAAATAAGAGGTCATTTGTTAAATCGTAAGAGATACATTTAAATGAGATTTGGATGTGAGTTAGGGTACGATATATAAAAAAGGTAAAACTTTCTCTTCAGCCTTATTCCTCCAACATGCATGCAGCAAGAATCAACATCCTTTTCATGGATTTGGATTCAAGGTTAAGTTGAATTTTGTGCTGAACTCTTTAAAAATTATGATCGGTAGTTATTATATAATAATTTGAATGTAGTTGAATCTTAACTGTACATTACTATTGAAGCATATGTGGCATAAAAATATAATAAGCTTAGCTTAGACATGATCCAAATTCCCTTTCCATCACCTAATTTTATCTTGGGTAATTATTGTTATGGACCATGCTACATTACAAATAGGGGTATAATCGAACTAAGGCGAGCCAAGTAGTGTCTAACTCAACTCGACTCAATAAAAATTTATATGAACTCGAGCTTGAATCGAGCTTTACATATGTTGTTTGAACTCGACTCGTTAAGAAAATATTAGGGTCAAGCTTGACTCGAATTCGACTATTAAACGATCCGGCTCGACTAGAGCCCGATTAATTTAAAATAATTATCCTACAAAATTCAAAAGTTTGTGACCTATACAAATACACACACACATATATATAAAGTCAAGTTGTATCTATACCATCTGAGTCAAGTTTATTTCGAATAATTTTGCGATTCACACTTTCACTCACTATTCTTACATGTTTTTTAGGGATTCTTCATCCCATTTGCCCATCTATAAAGAGATTAGGCAGGTGTTTTCTCAGTTCATGGTGATCATTTATCATTCAACAAGCTGCAATGATAAAAGAGTTTAAGGAAGGCAAAGAGACAAGACACACAAGAGTATAGTCCAATCATATTTATCATTCATGGTGATAATTTGCATAATAAGAAGCTTGTTGATTCTTTTCTTATGGGGACAATGATAAATATGATATGGTATGTGTGTCATGAAAGAGGATTATGTGATTATTTCTAAAAACAATAAGATTTTTATGATCATTTCGCTAAATTATGAGGATCTAAATGTCATTTTCCCTCTCTTTACCCTTTTCAATAACTTATCACCAAATTATTTGTTTGATTTTGGAAATCTTGATTTCATGATAAGATTTTTGAAGAAGCAGTATGTAATAAGAGACTCAAAATATCTTACAATGGACAATTTTTCTTTTGCAAAATCATTGTCAAGCATGTCTATATAAGCTGTTATGATCACATCCAATTGTAACTTTTGAAGGACATTTCATCTTCATCTTTTATGCAGCTTTAAATATCAAATTATAAGGTCACCACCAAACATTTGTACATATCATTAAAGAGTTCTCTCATTGAAGCATTATTGACTAAAGTATTTGTGATATAAATTGGGTATTATTTAATCAAAAGGTTAGTTTAATTTAATGGATATGATTATCCTACTTATCTCTGTGAGATATGAGATGATCATGATCATCTGTATTATTCCCATCATTTAAAAAAATATGTGTCTCGCTTGTTCTACACATCCCACATGAACACATATCTCATTCACACCGCACAAACCTGCATACAATTGTACCGTTAGGCAAACCTCGGCTCTTATACTAATTGATTTAAAATTGGGTTTAACTAACCAAAAGATTAATCCAATAGATTGGATTATCCAACCCACATATAAATATTTATCCAAAATTACATTTACCCGATGTAAAATATGACTGATTATCTCCATTAATTTGGCTCAAGATAATTTAGCTAAAGTTGATGCTTTTGGCGCAGCTTGCATGAGGAATTCTTATACCTTTTAGACTTCAAACGGTTTAATTGTTTTTTGGTCAACACTCTTTTCTTTTTCAAATTTTCCCACTAGACTTATCGATTAAAATTTTAACGAGGTCGATACCTTCTAAATTTTCTCTTAGGCTTAATTTAGTCTTCTCTTTGACAAGTTATTATTTTGAACTGATCTTATTATTATTAATAATATTTCTCTTAAGATGGGTCTATTTTTTTATAAAACCTTAGATGTGAACCTAATTAAAATGTAAGACCTTATTCTGGGAGTAAATCTTTGGTGCAACAGTGATATGGGTGACATGGTACCACTAGCGAATTAAAAAATGACATGTATAATTTAATACCTATTTTTTAGTTGTTTTTTAATTTTTTAGCACGCGTGACAATGGATGATTGGCTTGTTGCATTGATGACGTGGTACTAGGGGTGTGCATCGGTCGGTTCGGTCGGTTAATCCTTGATTTTTTAACCGTAACCGAAATTTTCGGTTAAATAAAAGTGTGACCGATTTAACCAATTTATGACACATAACCATTAACCAATTAACCATTATATTTCGGTCGGTTATGGTTAATTCGGTTATTAACCAATCCAATAAATTAAAATTTAATATTTTTTATAATTTTTAATTAGTAAAATTATATATGATGTAGGTCGGTTCTACCGATTTTTTCGGAACGTTTCAACCGGTCGAACCACTGACGCATAAAATTTTTTGGATCACTAATTCGATCACATATCCGATTCTAAAAATACCGATTATAACTAATATTTGATTAATATATCTATATTTAATTACATGCGAGAGAAATATTTTTTAAACCCTCGATGATTGTCACGGCCTCAGATTTCCTTCCAACCTGTCATGTTAGAAATTTTAAGGGTCACAAATCCACCACGATGCAAAATCTACACATTTGAAATTTTATGTATTTTTATCTTTAAATTCTTGAGAGAAATTAAAAAGAGTCAAAACCAAGCTGTTAATGCAGCTTGTCATTTGAATTTTATCAATTTTATTTTCGGGTAGTATTATCAAATCAATATAACTACAACCAACTGAGAGTTTACATGCAGACTACTTAACTCTAAAAAATTAAAGGATTCGCACGCGCTAATATATACATAAGGTTTAATTTCGGTTAATTGGTCGGTTCGGTTATACGAATTTCATAACCGTAACCGAACTGAATAACCGAAAAAGTTAAAAATTTTAACCGCAATAACCAATTTAACCGAATTAACCGAACCGTGATAAAAAAAAATGGGTTGGAACGGTTCGGTTAATTGGTTAAAACCGATTAATGCACACCCCTACGTGGTACCACTGTTGCACCAAAGATTTTCTCTTATTCTGGGTCATGTCGTAGAAATCATTCAAAAAAAATCGCTAAAACTTAAGAGAGTTTAAGGATATTTTATAAACGGAGACACGAACTTAAATTTATAAACCTTACAAACTAGTATTGACATACAAATTTTAACCACCACTAATTTATTGAACTTTTAAATTTTTCTAAAAATAAAAACAAATACTCTAGATTACAAATTAATATTTCTAACAGTTCCTAGAAGAAGAAAGTTACAAAGAAGTAGCAGCAACTAATTAATTAAGCATCAAAATTCAAACTCCAAAACATAATCAAAATCAACATCCATATCCAAGCTGTGAGCAGTAGCAGTAGCAATACATGAAGAGTTGACTCCAGAACCAGAAACCAAATCCCCATGATCATCAGATGACAACCCAGCTGTCATGTGCCCACCAGTTGATTCAAATGCTGGTGGTGCCACAAAATAATCATCAGATGGTGATGATTGGTTGTGAATAATCTGAGTCGTACGATCAATTGGTGCTTGATGATCATGATCCTTTGGCTCCTGTATTATTGATGTGAATGATGAGAAAAATGGATTAAAATCTTCATCTGGGTTGTGGTTACCACCAAAGCTGATCATTGGACTCTGATCACTACTTGCAGTAGAATCTAGCATAAGTTGAGAAACCTTTGACAAATTTTTGCAAGTGTGATGGCCATAATATGTTGTTTTATACATTGAGGGCTCCTCTTCAATTCTTTGAACTTGCTTGGTTGCTTGGCATCCTTGATCATTCTTGTAACTGCACCTAAAGTAATTCCTGTAAATACAACAAAATCAACATCAATAGGTTGTCTAATTCTTCTTATATTATGAATAATATATAATAAGGCTTTGTTTGGTAGCTTTGGCTTATAAATCACAACTGATGATTCCGGTTCGGAATCAAAACCGAACCAGTTGGAATCGGACGGTTCCAATTTCAACCGGAATCGAAAATTTTCAATTCGGTTAACATTTATCCCCAACCGAACCGAAAAGAACCGATGGAATCGGATGGTTCCGACGGTTCGAACCGATGGAATCGTTTTAATTTCTTAAAAAAATCGAAACCGAATCGGAACCGTTCGATTCGGTTCCGGTTCTAGTGTTATTAAAATTAAAGGTAATATCAATAAAGATTTGTCATGGAACTTAAAACTGTAATAAGCTTCCAAGTTACATTTACTAATAAACTACAACTAATAAAAACAAAATTGGATCTAGTGCTGACCATTTTTTTTATGCTTAATTTTTTTTTATAATCATCCGTCACGCATTCAATTACTTATAAATACGTATTTATTATATAAAATTTAATTCAATACTAAATCTAAATCCATTAAAAACACAATAACAAATCCTAAATTTCATTAATTACAAATGACACCTTAGAAATTTGGCATCCTGAATCATTTTTTGCCCATATTTTCTCCATGCATGGCCATCATCTATCAAAGTAGAGCTATATTTTGTCCATGACTGATC
This sequence comes from Zanthoxylum bungeanum, assembly GCA_019454045.1. Lineage (NCBI taxonomy): Eukaryota > Viridiplantae > Streptophyta > Magnoliopsida > Sapindales > Rutaceae > Zanthoxylum > Zanthoxylum bungeanum. The sequence goes on from SKCR01035468.1 coordinate 74,825, forward strand.
AGCACACGTTCTGAAATCAATAAAATTTCAAAAATAAGTTCATAAGTTCCAAAAGAGAAATATGATTTATCAAATGAATAAACAAAAAATTAAGAACAAAATCATATCACCAAAAGCAAATGGCACATAATTGTAACTCAAAATTAAAGCATAGATCTTGTCATCACTAGCTAATTAATTACATAAAATACCACCATTAAAATAAAAAAAACCTGCAAAAATGTGTACCTTTTCATTCAAATTAAGCTTGTTAAATTGCATTATTACTGTAAATTAAAAACTGAAAGGTACGTAACTTGACACTGATGATTAAATCTCAAAGAAACGTAATCAATATTATTAATTATTAAATTACCTTCTCTTGTTGCATCCTGTCTTATATTTAGTCATAATGCTTTCTCCTGAATCCACTGGCTTCGGATCATAAGCTTCACAAAAAGGAGAGCTCAACTGGGTATGTGCTTTTTGAACTTGAGAAACTTCAAATGAGTTACCACCATTTTTCAATATTGAAATTGAGTTTGTAAATGAACTCAAAATTTTTGACACAAGATCTTGTGTGATGATGGTTACTTGTTGTGACCCATCATTTTTTTTTGTGGATTTTTGAAACTGATTTCGAAGCTGGAGTGTCAATTCTTGGCCTTTCATCAGCTCTTCGATTGCCCTTTTTCGATCTGAAAATAAGGATGAATTTTCTAGGCATGAAGAAGAAGCAGTGGCCTCCATTTTTGTTTTAGTTTATTTTTTTTTCAAATGAGAGTATCAATTTATATGTGAACAAAAAAGTGGATATACAGGGACAGTTTCTATAGAATTATTATGTTTCGGTTATTTTTCTTTTTCTATTTTAATTGATTATGTTCATAATAATTAAAATAAGTGTCATTTTATTGATTAGATGATATTATAAATATGATTTTTTTATAAGTTTTTCTCCTGGTGACATAGGGTGAGTGAGGTAATTGTCATACGTCATGTAGTCACCAGGTTCTGGATAAATTGGGCCCCACGTATAAAAAGTTTCCAATTTATTTGTGGCTCGTGGATGAGTAACGATATATGAAATAGAGTAATGATACACTCATACACACTTTTACTTAAATTTTTACCAACTCTCTCACTGTAACTACAGTGATTTATTGTAGATCACTTTAGTTACAGTGAGAGAGTTTGTAAAACTTTAAGTAAAAGTGTATGTGAGTGTATCATTTTTTGTATGAAATAAATGAATGATAGAACAGTGATCGTGAAACCAAAAACGACAGCACCGATCATGTATCGTGGTGTTGTTTTTGTCGTTGATGAGTGTTATTTTATATGTTTTTAAATATATTTTACGGTTAATTTGTCTTATTTTTATGATCCTAAATATGTTAAATGCACTAGTATTTTTTTTTATTTTTTTTATTATTTATGGTGTATTATATGAAAATTTGAATAAAATGAATGAAGAGTTCAAAATTTCCGATTTATATCAGCAGTTTCTTATTGTTGATTAGTTTTATCTTGTTATTTGTTGTTATTTATTGCTTAATTATCATTAGGATTGATTTGGTAACTATAATGAAATTAGAAGATGGATTTATATGTTTAGACCTAGATAGAATAACATATGATATGTATAATTAGATTGCTAATGAGTATTTCTATGTTAAGAAATGAATATACCTACCTGACATGTGTAACCTATAATTAGAACTTAAACTTAATAAATTCTTCTTAATCTAATTGCATGAGAATATAACTAATTGGATAAGATGAACATTTCTATTTGATCATCGGAAGAGTCTAATGTTGAAGCCAGCAGGGAGCACCGAAAGTGTGATCAACTCATGCATGCAGTTGGCATGCAATCAAGCACCAAAAGCTTGATGTGAGGTGCAAGCTTGGTGACAGCTTGCCAAACCGCGTGTTACTGTAGCACACGGTTTGGACATTATAAAATGAGTCTTAGAGCTCAGTTATCATCATCCCAAAAGTATGTGTAAGCTCCAAGTAGAGAGCTTGAGAGTGAGTGAAGTTTTTTGTTAAGTTTCTAGTTGTAAACTTGTGTAATCTATTCTTGTAGTAATAGAAATACAATTCGGTTTTTCCTCAAATACACTCTAAAGTGATCGGTGAATCACAACAAGTGGTATCAGTAGATTTGGTTCTTCTTTGGGGTCGAAAAACTGAAGAACGGAGCTCGGTTCGGAAAATTCGGGTTCTGGCAAAGTTGTCAAAAATCAACTTTGAGCATATTATCAGCTAGTTCACGTCGAGACGAGCACGGTGGTATTTTCCGACGATCAAACGGAGGTCCAGGGAGCCCGCACGCGCCAGGCAGAGAGATCTTTACGCGCCGCCAGTCGCGCCACGCGCCACACGCGCATTCAGAGGTTGAAGACGATTACGTGTCAGTGCACAGTCAGCGCCCAGTCAGCGCACAGTCAGCACCATGTCATCATACTGTCAGCGCCACGTCAAAAGGAGTCTGCCACGTCAGCGCCACGTGTCCGCCACGTCAGCGACACGTCGTCCGCCACGTCAGCAAGAAGTCTGCCATATCAGCGCCACGTGTCCGCCACGTCAGCAACCGGTCACACACTGCCATGTCAGCACTGCCACGTCAGCGCCTAGTCAGCAGCCTGGTAAATTTCATTTAGCCCCCTGAAGTTTTGAAATTTACAGTTTTACCCCATAACTTTTAGGAATTTACAAATCAGCCCCTGTGTCGGATTTAGACCAACGAAGTGTCTATTCCATCATTTTCGACCGTTCCGGATGTAACGGTGACCTCAGATTTGTGAAATTCAGCCCCAATTTTAGTGTATTTTTCATTTTAAACTTTAAAACTTAAAATGGAAATGGAAGATTCTCATTCTGGTGCAATGATTAAACTGGTTGCAACTAACTACTCTCTATGGAGACCTCGTATGATAGATTTTTTGCATTGTAAAGATCTGTTTGATGTCATCGAGTTGAAGGGAGTGAAACCAGAGTCTGTTAAGGAGTATGACTGGAATAAACTCAATAACAGAACTCTGGGTCATATTAGGTAGTGGATCGGTCACAATGTCTTCCACCACGTAGCATAGGATTCAGATGCTTACGGGATGTGGATAAAGCTGGAAGACATGTTCCAGGCCAAGACAGCTCGGAATAAAGCCCTGTTAATGAGGCGTTTGGTGAACCTGAAGCTACGGAGTGGAACTTCCGTTGCGGAACACACCAACGAGTTCCAGAGCCTGGTGAACCAGTTGTCTGCAGTAGACATGCAGCTGAGAGATGAAGTACAAGCCCTCTTACTACTCAGTTCCCTTCCTGATAGCAGGGAGACATTGGTGGTTACTCTCAGCAATTCCGCTCCAGGAGGTAAAGTTACCATGCCTATGGTAAAAAATGCCATGTCGAATGAGGAGTCTAGGAGAAAAGATGTTGGCTCAGAACAGACAGAAGCCTTCGTCACAGAGACTCGAGGAAGACATCAAGGAAGAGACGAAGAGAGAGACAGAAGCACAACCATGGGTAGATCCTCAGATGGAAGGAAGCCTACTGTAGGCACTGCATTCTTACACATAAGTCCCTATGATGAGTCTCATTTTGGAGACACTACCTTTTAAGTCACGGAGGTCACGGGAAACGAACATCGGAAGGGGAAATTCAGAATAAACAAGGTTCACTATTTTCGTTCGTGCTGCGTTCGTGTTTACGTTTGAACGTCAAACGGATTGCGGGCGTTCGTGCCGCGTTCGAAGAAGCGTTCGAACGGTGTCGGTAATTCTGGTTTTGCTGCTAGCCTCACATCCAGCCCAATTAGCCCCCCAAAGCCCATAAAACACATCCCAATTTAAATAAATAAATATTAATTAAAACATTAACTAAATAATATAATAATTAAATTAATTAAATGATTAAATAAAACATATACCAAACATAAAATAAACAATTACCAACTTAAACTAAAATCATGCCTAAATTAAACAAATCACATACTAAATCAAAATATAATCATGCCTAATTAAAATCAATCAACCAATTATATTCTCAATCTAATAAGATTATTCCCAAACTTAAAATATTGTATTCCTAATCCAAGCCAATCAAATATTCAACCTTCCCTATCTAGCCAAGATTTGTCCCCCCTCAATCTTTGACTTCCCTTAACCAAACCAAATCAAATCTCTTGCTTCCCTTATCCAACACCAAATCAAATCCCTCTTTAAATTAGCCTAACCCTTTGCCTATAAAAAGAACCCTTCACCAACCTTCTCAACCTTAGCTAGCTAGTCCCTAACTCATACACAACACACATAAAAATTACAGGAGGAACACACCCAAAAAACAATAAGCAGAAGATAAAGAGGAAACGACAGCAAAACCACAAGGAAACAATAGCAAAAGACGGAGAACGACGACTCAAAACAGTAAAGGCAACGAACGAGAACAGTGAACCAGTGAACCGGGAGAGTTGCGGAGCATCCACCCTTCCGACGATCGTGTACCGTACATCCGAGAGGTGATTTAAAAGGTTAGACCTGAGGGTACCTTTTCATTTGTTTATATTCGTTTTTTTTATTATTATTGAATTCTATTCGCATGAGAGTCGTTTATGGATGCATGTTGTGGTCTTTGAGTAGATAAATATGCATGAATTATGAGATGTAATATGTTGTGGGTATTGGATGAATGAGAGATGTGTCAACTCTCGCGGTATATCGGATGGAAACCCGGACATAAATTTCATAGCCGATTCCGAATGGACGGTAATATGATATGTACTCGGGCCACAACTCCACGTACCGCTTGGGTAACGGCACCATCTTTCTTTTGTTTTGTGTTGCTTTTGTTTATTTAGTTTTCTTTACTTGAATTCAATATGTTGTTTATTTATGCATGATTCAATCAAGCGCATGGGCTTAGTGAGTGAGTCCAAAGGTCCTCCATTTGGGAGACAAAGAGCCGAAAAGGCCACCTTTGTGACACTACTTCGCCGCGCCGGTTGATGTGTGTTCGGTTGGATGCAAGACACGTTCAATCGGACATACTTAGAATAGTATGATTGTCTTTATGTTTGTATGCATGATGTGATGTGACGCGCATGGGCTTAGTATGATGGTCTAAAGGTCCTCTCTTTGAGATATCAAGAGCCCCCAGAAGGCCACCTTTACGGCAGTACTTCGCCGCGCCCCTTTATTTTTTTGTTTATGTATTGCGTCTCATTTCATGCATCAGGTCTGTTCCCGTTCGAACGCGTTTACGAACGCAACTCGAACGCGCATGCATTTTTGCCTTATCATGTATCAGGTCTCATTTCCGTTCGAACGCGTTTACGAACGCCATACGAACGTGAGCATTCTGTTTCATTTCCGTTCGAACGCGTTATCAAACGCCATACGAACGTGAGCATTCTATTTCATTTCCGTTCGAACGCGTTATCAAACGCCATACGAACACGAGCATTCTGTTTCATTTCCGTACGAATGCGTTATCAAACGCCATACGAACGCGAGTATTCTGTTTCATTTCCGTTCGAACGCGTTATCAAACGCCATACGAACGCGAACTTTCTGTTTACCGTTCGAACGCGTTTACGAACGCTACACGAACGCGCACACACTGAACTGAGTCCGTCTTATCATATTCATGCATAATTGCCTCTTGGTTGATCTTTCTTGTGTTATATAGCCAACTGTATTATTTGTATTCAAGCATGATTAGGCTGTTAGCATGTTATTTGGTTAATAGGTTCATGAGATAGTACTCAAGCATGATTATGTTGTTCTTAGTTTCCCATATCATATGATTGAAATATGTTCATGAGATTGCCATGTGATGTTGCATGTTGTGATGAACTTGTTGATGTATGCATATGAATTTAGAAGCATGATATCTTTGGAAATAAATGTTATTTAAGCCTGGTTAAATTATCACATAAATCCTTTTATTACAAGTGACATAAGTAATGGACCATTCCGAACCCAACGGTTTGAGGTCTTCCCTTGCGAGGGGTGAGTGCGGCCTTAAATCTCATTTTCCCGGTTCACACCGGGTGGCGACTCCATTACTCTCCGGTTTAGTCCCCCGTGGCTACTCCGTACTCCCAACTGGGCCGCGAGCCCGGGACAGCATGCGTCGCCCAGGTCCTGTGTCCTAAACCTACCTATAAGTGCTATCATTGTGGCATTGTAGGCCACATAAAGAAGAATTGCTGAAAACTGCAACGAGAGCAGAGAGAAGGAAATCACCACCCGAAGAATGACGAAGGAGAGACATTGGTCGTTGTCCAAGCAGATGTAGCAATATGCTCCATACAGGAAGAGACATGCATTCACAACGCAACCCAATATGTTGAGTGGGTGGTAGATACTGCAGCATCCTACCACGTCACTCCTCACATGGATTTCTTCACAACATACAAAGCAGAAGACTTTGGAGCAGTGAAGATGGGAAATATCAGTTCCTCTGGGATAGTAGGAATGGGTGATATTCAGTTGCGGACAAATTTCTGGTGTACATTGACCTTGAAGGATGTCCTGCATGTTCCAGAACTTCGGCTGAATGTACTCTCGGGGATAGCTCTTGACAAACAGGGCTATGACAATCACTTCAGAAATGGCACATGGAGAATGACGAAAGGTGTCATGGTTGTCGCCCGAGAACATGCTTGCGGAGCACTATACAAGACTCATGTGAAGATTTGTGCAGACAGCCTCAATGTAGCTGAAAAAGAGGCTTCTCAAAATCTGTGGAACCGGAGACTCGGACACATGAGTGGGAGATGGTTGTCTACCCTGAACAAGAAGGAGCTTACCAAGGATACTGCACGAGGTCCTTGCAACCACTACTCAATTGGTAAGCAACGCAGAGTCTCATTTGATTTCTCTTCAGAGAGAAGATCAGAGTTGCTCAGTCTGGTGCACTCTGATGTTTGTGGTCCCTTGGAGGTTGATTCATTGTGCGGTAACAAGTATTTTCTGACTTTCATCGATGATGCTTCACGGAAAATCTGGGTGTATTTCCTCAAGATGAAAGATCAGGTCCTAGATCAATTCAAGTTGTTCCACGCCATAGTAAAGCATGAAACAGGGAAGAAGCTGAAGTGCCTTCGCACAGACGATGGAGGCAAGTACAGTTCCAGAGAGTTCGAAGCCTACTGTTGGAGACACGGGATTCGACATGAGAGAACTGTTACACACACACCAAAACATAATGGTGTCGCTGCGAGAATGAACTGCACCATTATGGAGAAAGTCAGAGGAATGATCAGTATGGCTAAGCTGCCAAAGCCATTCTGGGGAGAAGCTGTTCGTGCTGTCTGTTACCTGATCAACAGATCACCAACTGAACCGTTGAACTTGGAGATTCCAGAGAAAGTGTGGTCTGGTAAGAATCCCTCATACACTCACCATAGAGTATTCGGTTGTTTAGTCGTTGTATATGTATCCAATGAGCTCAGGGAGAAGCTCGATGCAAGGACAACTTCATGTATATTCCTAGGCCATGTAGATGAAGAATTTGGATACATACTATGGGATCCGAAGGAAAAGATGGTCATCAGAAGCCATGAAGTAGAGTTTCTTGAAGACCGAACAATTGAAGATATTGAAATGCCCAGAATGTCTTCCAATTCCAGTGCCAACAGAAATCCAGACCCAGCACCAGCACGATTGGCCACAGATAGGGTGCACGAGGAAATTCCAGAAGCAGAACCAGATGAGGCAAATGAGGATGTTGAGCGGGGGGAGACAAAGCCTGTTCCATCGGAGATTACAGAAGAGATTGTTGAGCAGGGGGAGCCGCAACCTACTCCACTAGAAGCTACATATCATTCACAGAGATGGATGATGACAGACCTCCTGAAACCAGTGGACCTCAGACAAGAAGATCTGAGCGAGGCAAGATTCCATCGACCAGATATCAGGGATCCGAATATATTATGCTTACTGATGTGGGGGAGCCAGAGAGTTTCCCAAAGGTAAGAAGGCACTGAGGAACAAATGGGTGAAGAAACATGGCAGCAAAACTGTGCAGAGACACAACAGAAGATTACCGTGCAGAGACACAATGGATTGTACTATGCAGAGACATAGCATGAGAATACTGTACAGAGATGTAGTGAAGTATGCTGTGTAGAGACACAGCCGATATGTCCACAAAGGAACGATGATCGGGACAAGCTAGATTTGTGCAGAGACATAACCAGGATAGCTGTCAGATGATGATTATTTTCAGATACAGAGAACTACGATTGGCTTGATCCCAACTCAGGGTACGTAGGCAGTCATACAGATGCAGCCAGGGGAGGATCCGGATTTGGATGATTGATGGTCGGCTCAGATTTTGAGGAAATCTTCACCGAGGGGGAGATTTGTTGAAGCCAGTAGTTGAAGCCAGCAGGGAGCACCGAAAGTGTGATCAACTCATGCATGCAGTTGGCATGCAATCAAGCACCAAAAGCTTGATGTGAGGTGCAAGCTTGGTGACAGCTTGCCAAACCGCGTGTTACTGTAGCACGCGGTTTGGACATTATAAAAGGAGCCTTAGAGCTCAGTTATCATCATCCCAAAGTGTGTGTAAACTCCAAGTAGAGAGCTTGAGAGTGTGTGAGGTTTTTTGTTAAGTTTCTAGTTGTAAACTTGTGTAATCTATTTTTGTAGTAATAGAAATACAATTCGGTTTTTCCTCAAATACACTCTAAAGTGATCGGTGAATCACAACAGCTAATAGATGATTTCATATACTAGGTTAATAATTGTTTATAGTTGATTAATCATGGAGAGAGATAAGACATATTTAAGTGAATGTTCTGGTGAAATTGTGATCCTAAATTTTTATTATCTTATTATTTTTGTGTGTTTGATTTTACCAATTGCCATTTAATTGCTTTAGTTTTAGTTTCATTTTTTTAAATAAAATTATGGTTGATAAAACTTAAGTAATTGATATTAGTAAAATTTTCTCGTGTAATCGATATCTTTCTATATTACTTGTATAATATGTACGTTTGCGTTATATATATAAATTCGTATCATTCGCCATTCTTTCACTATTTGGTTCATTTATCATTTTCCTTTATGGATTTCTTTTAAGAATTTAGATTCAATGTTGAGTTAAGTTGTATTAAATTTTACATAACCGTTAAAATTCAATTATATTTAAATTATTATCTAATAACTATTAATTATATTTTATTAAAAAATTCAATATAAAACTCATTTTAACACCGAATGTAAATTTTAAAAACAAAACAAGAAACTAAAGAAGTCCAGGGGTGATTATTAGTAAGTTTCAGATGTCATATTGTTGGGTTTTGTCCTGTTTTAATTTGTGTCAAATCAATTAGGTATTAGGTTCGACATATTAGAAAATTTTAAAAACAAAATGATTTTCATAATCATTGGAATTGTATCTTACCATGAAAAATTGTTCTATTCAATAATTCAAATCAATTATTTTCAACAACCCATTAATTTTTTATTTTTTTGGTTAAAGATTTTATATCTCCTCCTCTAAATAATAAAAAATTCTTCTAATTTAAAACTGTAACCTACCTTATAAAATTTGGCTGTTAAAAATTACAACCGGAACCTACCTTATAATATAAGGTATCATACTCTATCGTCCCTAAGGGGCGTGATTTGGTGGTGTGTGACTCAAGATCTCACCTTCAGGTCCTGAATTCGAATCTAGTGAGTGTATTTCTTATAAGAGTTCGGGACAACCGAGGATTTTACCTGCTCCATTTAAGCCCGAAATAATAATTTGACGGTGGGATTTCTAATGATTTCAAAAAAAAAAAAAAAAAAAAACACTTACCTTGTCAATTTCCAGTTAGTTCCAATATTTTGAGAGTACTTTGTATTAAAAAGAATTATACTCAAACTAGCTTTATCTCAAAAATATTTACCACAATGGACAAGAGAGTATCATAACATTAAGAGATTGAGAATCTTGAGTTGCATTAAATTTTATGGAATCCTATAGGAATTCTTAAAATGGAGTCTTTATCGATAAATGGTTAAAAAAACACAAATGATATTATATATTAAAATTAAAATTTCTCTAAATTTGAAGATCCTAATTTTAGATCAAATTTAAGAATCTCAACTGACCGTTTATATCGGCTCTCCCAAAACCACTTAACACTAAACAATTGACAAGATAATGAGCTGCAAAGAGCATTCAAGGTCTTATAACACAATCTATAAAGAGCAGCATAGGAAAAAATCACTCCACTTATTACTTTTAACTGAATGTGGACTTTATATGGATTGAAAGATGTGGATTGGAGCCTGGAAATATATCAAAATCAATTATAATACTACAAATACTAACATACAAATTAACGTGTTTGTCGAACTTTAAAATCCACATAAAAAACCTATCTTAGTTTATAAAAAAAATATTATACAACTTTATTTTGGATTGGGTCGGTTAATTCGAGTAGGGTTTTTCTCACTTATTTTTGTAATGGGTTTTCTCACCCATCTTGGAGGTGTGCGCCTCTCGCAAAAGGTGCGTCTGATGAAGATCGTCTCGTCTTACCTTTCATGAGATGCATTGGTCTAAGCCTGAACTTGAGTCCCCTCTCCAAATTAAAACTGATCATCACTTATAAACGCATCTCCAACATCATTCTCAAGCGACGTGAGAGGTGACGATATTAATATATTATAAACCAATAACTTTACCTCACTTGCATTGAGACACTTTTAAATTAACACAACAACTTGAGTAATTGATATTAAAATTGGACCCTACTTATTAAAATTGGAGTGTTGACTAAATATAGTACACATTTATGTTATTTTTGGACATATCCTATCATTGTGAACGCAGGAAATTAAATATTAAAAATTTCATATAATTTGACCTATAATTATAGAATGTGGTGACCATATGAAATAACAATCAGTTTGTGATAAATAAATAAGATGAATTAAATAAATATAATTTGAATATAATATAATACTTTACATAACAACAGTATATAAATATCATACTAATTAATTTAGATAAAATGGAGGCTTGTAAAATAATATTATAAGACATAATTTCTCTTTTTCTGTGATTGAAATTTAACAATAGTCTACCCTCAAGATACAACCGTTTAAATTTTTGAATTTATATATCACCAAAATTCATAAATTTAGCAAACGAATTTGATGTCTCTTTCTCAAATGTAATAATGAAAATATAAAGAAATTATTTATATGTTAAATATACCTATTCAAATATCTTTATAACAAAGTGTTATGTCACTTATAATTTTTTATTTAACAATAAAATTGAAAATATTTATTAAAATATATATAATTTAAAATTCTGTTTAAATTCGGAAGAGGTGATTTAAAGACGGGATTTTCACGATTCAAAAAAAAATATTTACATTTCCCCAAGAAGGGAAAGACCAGATTTTATAAATACAATATATATTGATGATCTCATTTCTAGCAAAATATCTAATTTGGTGACGTAGAAGTAGTTATTATAATTAATCACACTATTAAAAGCAGTGGAATCCACCTTGATGGAGAAAGCAAAATCATTCATGTGTGTTATGTGGAGACGGAAACACCACATTATTCATATAATTATCTAATCATATATTATCATACGTATTAATATATTAAATAAATAATAATTAAATTATACATGTCCTATATTCATTATAAATTATTGAGAGAATATTTCATTAAGAAAATCGATGGACTTTTTATTCCGTCGTTAAATAATTCCGTCGCTAAATAGTTAATGATGCATTTTTTAGCCAGTGAGAAGAAGCAGTGGCCTCCAATTTCATTTTGGATTTTTTTTTTCAAGTGAGAGTAGCTTAAGAGAGAAAATTCTGGCCTTTATATGTGAAAGAGAGAGAGACTTAGCCACTTTCTTTATAATGAAATCATTATATATATATTTTTATAGTCCCCAAAGGGAGATCTGGCTCTAGATGGTGTGTTTGTTTTAAAAACCTGGGACAACCGGCGTTTTACCTGATCCATTTAAATTCGGATCAGGTGATTCAAAAATCATTATATATAGTATATATACTATTTATCTTCTACCATTTTCATAGTATCTCATTATCTTCTAATCCGAAAAAATTAAGATTATTTTATAATTTAACCTTTATATACAACTATATTCACATGGTTTAGGATTAGGTCGGGGAGATTATTTTTTGAGAAGAAAATGTTAATCTAAAAAATAAAAAAGAGGCATATTTTGATTTATGTGGGGTTAGATATAACAGGATGGAACTTTGATAAACATTCATCACCATCTCTTTTTCTCTGCTAGCTAAGAAATTGTTTACCACCTAAGCGACTAGGCACAATCAGTGCTTAGCGCATTTTAGAATATCAATGCGTTCATACCCGACCCGTTCAATCAACGAGTATGAAAAATTATTCACGTACTCGACCCTATATATCGGACCCCGCGAACCACACCTGACTCGTCCAATCAACATATATAGAAAATTAAAACCATTCCCGACCCTAATACACCGGGGCCCCATCCCGCATGAATTTTTGTCATCTCCAATTATCAGGATTGGACCAAAATTGGAAAAAATCCCCACCATATATTTGCCATCACTAATCACATTGTGATGTAATTGAGAATGAACTAAATAATCTTGTATTGTGTATTTTGATGCCAACACTTCTACTCATTTGTGAGTGTAAAATGTCAACAATCAAATCCGATCTTTACACAAAACTATTATATTACTAAAACATTTATATATTCTCACCATGTCATTCTCTACACAAGCCACCTCAGGCCCTTGACAGCACAATCAAATTCTGACCGTCACCTAATTTGTTAACATTCATTTCTGCCAAATCCCGAACACTAAAAGAATCAACAAATATGATCAAGAATCAAGATGACTCGCCTGGCACTTGTGCGCTCATTTTCCCTTCCCATTTGAATCACCCACTCTTCTTCGCTTCGATGGTGGCTTTGATCGGCCATCTCAACGAATAGCCAGGTGCAAAATCAGCTGTGTAACTCGTCTGAGAAATGAGAACCGCATAACATCAGGAAGGTTCGGCAAAATAACAGACAACTTCAAACACTAATGTGAAAAACATCTAAAAACTAACAAGCACCATATACAGTCAACAATGCGAAACACTATAAATTAGTGAGGCAGGTAATGTCACCCAAACTTTTAAGACATAATCATCAATAGTAAGCAGCTTTAAATTTCTATGATATTAAACAAGTTAAGCTCCATGTTCATCATTCTTGCTGCACTCAACTCGGGAATTGCAGTGCAGTACAAACAAACAAACAAAAAAAAACTATTGAGATTCCTTTCATCCAAACCTAACAAGTAATTAAATCTCTGCCAAGTCTCAAGTATGACGACTTTGGCAAGAATAATAATTTTAATGTGATTTCAAACAAATTCCTCCCATCCCATGACAATGAGGCAAACAGAATGACATTTGTTTGGTTGATGGTAAATTTGAAGGGTAACAAGACTAGCTGCAGAATCCTTAATATACACAAACTAAGATGGAGGAAATATCATGTCAAACATAAGTAAACCTATAGTTGACATGTGCTTTAATTTCAATAAAAGGGCATTAACTTGCTCTACGACGACATACAATTCAGGCTCACTTTGGATCACTTCTCACAATTAAGTCAGTTCAATTATTATCTATGCACTGAGTAAATAATAAACAAGGTACGCTTGTATCGTCATTTTCAGCTGACTTCATAAAAGAAGTGTGCACATGGAAAAAGGAAGAACTTACCATAAAAGTATAGAGCTACATGATGTAAGAATGCCATACGATACGATGGATAAATTCATGGGAAGTCATCTTAAGAATGGTTCAAGAACAACAGGTAAAGCAAATTCTATCTGGAATCTTGATCTGCTTGTGGCGCCAAATAATTGGTCTCTTTCCTTAGTACCTCAGCTTCTCTGGCTATCTGGATATCTGATGGCCAAAAACATTGCTGTACAACTTTAAAAAGGAAACGAGGGAGCAATGCAACAATTAATATAAGCAAAATGGTGAGCCAATAGGTAGGTGACTTGACCAGATGGTAGATTGTCCTGCCAAAAGTAAAAAGCGTGTTTGCTTAATCACGTAAAACTGGAATGAGATTGGCAATGAAACGTGTCCCATTAAGAATCAACAAAACTAACCAGTAATTGGGAAATACAGGAATAGAATCCAACACCACCAAGCAACCATATGTAGTAATTATCGAGCCCCATACCGCAGCATGAGTAACAAATACCCAGCGCTGAATGTCCATTGCCAAGTGTATGTTAACAAGGATGACCACTGCTATTGTCCACACACTGCCCATGCTCCATATATCAACTGTGCTGTTCTGGTAGGCATATAAAGGTATATAGAAGAGAACAAGACTCTGCCACAGCGTGTCACACATTGTGACCCAGAAGAGCTGCATATTGTATGCCTCTTGTCTATGCCCCACACCATAGAGTTTTGGGTACTGCATTAGCATCTTATGGCTCAAGTCCTTGTCCATAATACCAACAACAATAGTGGGGACAGATGTATATAAGAGAGAATAAAATACACTACTCCAATCTGTTAATGCAGAAGTTGTCGAAAAACCTGTGAAAAATATGTACCTACAAAAATAGATAAAAGAACATTAATATGAAACCCACCAGTTCATAAGGTGCTGCATGATGTGTGATTTGAAGAGAACATTACTTCATTTCTCGGAAATCCATAATACTAAATTACTACCCACATTTTTGGTTTACAATGTGTTACATCAATAGCCAAGTTGGATCATGAAAAAATATTAAAAAATCTAATTCCGTTCAAATCCGCAGGGGAATTACATGAAAGCCCAAAATTAGTAAAGCATTGCATAAAAAAGATTTTTTTTTTAAATTACGGAACAGGAAACCAGATTCCACTTCAGGAGAACTTATTCAAATACTGGTCAACTTATACGGCTTTATTTGTCAAATTGTCATTGAACATTTGAACTACAGATGAAAATAATTGAACATTACATGTAACCATTTCACTGTCAGAATTCTAAATTCTTAAATCCATAAGAAAAAAAAGCCTAAACATCAAAGATATCTCCCACCGAGGACAATAACCAAGAGCTTATGCAATGCAAAAGAGATTTAGATCTCATATAAAAGAAAACTATGCATACCAGAATAACATCAACACAAAAACAGCATTACGATAGAAGTTGTATAGAACTAAATATCCAATACGCTGATAATTCCAGTGTCCATGCACCAGAAGTAATCTTTTCAGAAACCGGAACTGTCCCATTGCAAAGTCTGATGCCATTACTGCTTGACGCCCTTCCTGACCACATATCCCAACACCAACATCCGCCATTTGGATCATTGAAACATCATTGGCCCCTGCCAAAAATATCATGGTCAGATTAAAGTAAGAACAACAGCTTACCGAGCAACAGTAATTTACCATTTCTACTGATTTGTGCCCACACATTCTGAATACTTTGGTGAAATTGAAACTTGATAATAAATATCAGTTCCATGTCTAAGCACTGAGTTATTTACAAGGTTGCCAGATCAACCAACCAAGCTGAAGCTCACTCCCCTCCCCAACACCTAAGGAATTATTAGAAAGATCACTCACCATCACCTATAGCCAGGGTCATATCATCAGTGCGGCTCTTGATTAGATCAACAATTCCAGCCTTCTGCAATGGTGCAACACGACAGCATAGCACGACCCGACAGGAAGTTGCAAGGTCAAAGAGCTGTTGAAATTTTTTTAAAAATTATCAGCTACATATTAAGCAAGAGTCGTGACTGTCACAGAACATGAAAGCAAATTCAACCAAATCATTACGTGGAAATAAATGAAAAACATCATTCTATTGCAGTAGGAGAAAAGGATTCATACATCTGCCTCTAAATCCTTCTCCAGAATGTACACCAAACTATTCCCATCAATTATGAGAGCTGGTGATGCATTCACTACTACTTCCTTCACATCATGCTCTTGAGACGCATCAGAAAACTTTGTATCATTAGATATCACAAGATAGTCATTTTCAGCATTCTTTTTCAACTTCGAGTTCAGTTTAGTTCCATTTGAAGATTTCACACCATATCTTGCCTTGGCGCCAGCCAGAAGATTTCTGCATTCCTCCTCTGAATTTCCATTTATAATTATTTGCTGCATATCTGGGGTCAGAAGTTTGCAAGAGATACCAATTGAAATTGCCGTGTCTTGTTTATCTCCAGTCAGAACCCAGACCTTGATTCCCGCTTGCCGGAGGGCCTCAATAGCTTCTGGTACACCATCTTGTAGCTTGTCCTCAATTCCAGTAGCCCCAAGTAAAGTTAAGTTGCATTCAATAAGAGCAGCTGTCTGACGAAGTTTTGAAGCTCTGTCAACTAAAGAGGTACTTGCATCTTCATACCTGCATTGCCACTGCTCAAGTTCTGCGTCTGCAAGATTCCGTGCAGCAACCACAAGAGTGCGTAAGCCCTGAGATGAGTACTCAGTAAGATGGCTCTTAGTTATATGCCTTATAAGATCATTCCTCTCCGAATTGTTAGCTAATATGCTGAAAATTGAACTATCAGCTCCCTTCACCAACACCTTCACAGAATTGTCAGGGAATCTGATAACTACAGACATTCTTTTCCGGACACTATCGAACTCATGCAACCCCAGTACATCCAACCTACATTAAACATTATAGATTAGCATACGAAGCTTCCATTCAGACAATGCAATAAATTATTGCGGAAAGCATTATACTAGTGCTGACAATACAACAAGTGTAGCAACAGTAATAAGATTAAAATATTTAGCTTGAGGAAGTAATTTGGGTATTATGGGTGGCTGATGAGAGACATGACACAAGAAAAGAGAAGAAAAGAAGTGAGAAACTGTCTACCTTAGTCTTTCACCGTTAATGTCAATCACAATGTGCCCAGATGTGCGCTCAAAGAGAGTATATCCATAAGCAGAGGCTGCAGAAACTAATGCTTGCTCATCAGGAGATTCACCCTGATAATCAATGGCCTCCACATTTTCAAGTAATCCACTTCTTGAGCAACCAGAAGATCTACTGGGAGTAGGAATTGGGATCACGGTATTACATGCAGCCAATGTAAGGAAAAACTCATGAGCAGCAATCCTTTCTTCTCCAACTAGGTCTCTAGCCAACAACTCCATGAGTTTAGAGTCAACGGAAATTTCAGATTTAAGTTTCCATCTCCTAACTGCAGCTGTTGTAACAAAAGATCATAAAAGAGGGAATTAAACATGATAGATACTAACATATTAAATAACTCTTACACAATCATCAGATTACATAAGCTCATTGACAGAAAACCCACAAATGAAGATAAAAAAAATAGATGACTTGTATCGATAGAAATAGCTGTCATGTTCTCTCCAATCTCCATATGGCATAAACAACCTTGAGGAAGTAGTGCAGATCTACTATAGAAACTTTGATAATAAAAAATTTGTCCATGAGCTATCAGAGAATATTTTTGTTTTCTTAATGAATAAATACAAATATACAATTAAGAGATGAGCAGAGTCTCTGAAAAGATGTCACTTCCACAATAACGTGTAGACTGTCAAATACCTCATAGATCCCTAATATGAAAGGAAACGATACACCATTACAAGCCCAAGTAAAGTGTAGGATCTTTTAAAAATTTTAAATAATAGCCCATAACAGCCACCCATGCTGCCAAAAATTGAATGGTACAAATAACTAATTTCCTTCCTCATTTATAAAAAGGTTTCTGAATTCCAGAAAAAATATTAATCTTTTACAAAAAATATAATGCACAAGCCATTTGAAGGTTCTAGCTAACAAACAGTAATAAAATGAGAAGATAGCACTCAATCAGTAACAGCAACTATAATCATCCAGCTAAAAGAAAAAAACTACCAAATGATAAAATGGGTACTTCGTTATACCTGCAGAAGCCTGTTCATCCAAAAACAAGAAGCTCCCATAATTCTTCCCACACACACTAGCTCTTCGAAATTCCATTTTGTTCTCAGTAAGTGTCCCTGTTTTGTCTGAAAATACATAGCGAATTTGACCCAAATCCTCATTTATATTCAAAGTTCGGCACTGAAACCTTGAGTCAGAGCTGCTATCATACATATGCTTGTCTTCAATCATGAAATAGGACTGCCCCAAACGAACCAATTCCATGGTAATGTACAGTGATATAGGTATCATTATTTGAAAAACTATAATAGAGCTCAAAAAAGAGAAAAATGCCTCCATAGGGATCCCATAATATTTATACTTTTTATGGTTATTCTTCCCATTTGTGAAGTATAGTTTTCTGTAATAAGGCAAGGTATCAAGCCGGTCTTTGTAGTGTAGAAGCCATAGACCCATCCCAAGACCCACAACCAAACACATCACCAGAAGAAAAGTAGATAACCAAAGGGTTTCTCTGTTCATGTAATTTTCCAGTCTGCTTCGCTTAGATGGAGATGCTGCACTATTCAACATTGCTTTTGTTTCCTGTCCAGCATAAACCACAACACCAATTATCCAATCAGTATTCTTCAGCTGACAACCACGCAAAACAATGTTGGATTGGCTAAGGGGGAATTTTTGGCCATTGGACTCCATATTGGCTGTGAACTCATAAATGTTCCTATTAGGTTGCTCACATTTGATAAGCCCTGATACAATAGAACCTTCAAATATTGTTGCAGCTGTTTCCTGCCTGGCATACCTTGTCTTCAAGTTCGACTCACCGTCCAAATTCATAGTCTGAATGTAAGCAATTCCACTAGGATCACTAGTCCCCAGCAATACCATGTCACATGGAATTGACTCATCAGCACAGATCCTCACGACCTCACCAGCCCTTATATTTTTCCACTTTTTCAACTGAAATTGATCAGATTGAAGTATTAGTGCCTCACGGTTGTTCTCGTTCCAATCTGACCTGTGTCTTCGCCAATCTTCATATCCATCTTTAATAGCAGTGACAAAAAGCACAAACAGGAGGGGAAAAAGAGACACTGTTCTCCCAAAGACAGCAAGAGGGGGAAGCTGATTAAGAGCGGCAATAGCCAGGAAATATAAATAAGCTACCCGATGGAACTGAATGAAAAGATTCTTGGGCACGAAGGTGATCAGAGTATACTTGCTAGTTCGGATCTCATTCCCAGTGAACTCATACTTGTCATTTGTTTTCCTAGGATCATTAATGTAAATCGATCTGGTATTCTCTTCATGACACAGATTATCTTCAAACTGCATGCTTCTGTGACGAATCCTCTGGGACTTGCATGCCTTTTCCTGCCCAAGAGATGAACCTCTAGAGATTTCAAAGGTGGCAGAAGTTTTATTGCTATTACCCAGCTCCATTGAAACCAGGTGTAATGACTTCTTCACAGGGCATGCCAATGAAACCTCCTTAGCTAAAAGTGGATCTGCAGTAGTAGGTTCATTTTCGTTGTTATTGTCAATGTCTTCGTCCTTCAAGTCAATGTCACTAAGAGTGTCATCACTATTGGACGAAGCACTGGAGCAAATATAGCCTACCTTCTCAGAATGGAATCTCACAGATGAGGCTGACAGCAGTTGCTGCTGCCCAGAATTCATAAATTATTCTCCAATGCCGACATTGGAGAAAGCTACTAATAATTTGCTCCAATTCTAACCCAAACACACCCACAATAAGCAATGATTCATCAGACCAACCAAATCCCTATTCTTTGCTTTTCCGCAGCCAAACTAAACTACCCAGATAAATCTGAGATCTCTTTTTCAAAAATCAACAACTTTTCGCCCAAAATAACCCTATTTATCAATCAACACACCATCTCTCTCCCTTATATTCCAAACTCTAATGTAATTCAAATGAAACCCTAACCTTCTTTTGAAAATGCTTCTTAATTCCTCACAAACAGATGAAAAAAACTGCCCTTTTAATTGCAACCAAGAAAATTACCAAAAAAATACAAACTTTTTTTTACCCCAGATAATAATATGGACAGCAGATTGAATCAAATGATGACAAAGCCCTGATCAGATCCAGCAGAATACGGATCAATCCATCACTCTATAAGAACGAACAATAAGCCAAAACTAAAAACACACAAGACAAACATACAAATAAGCAATACAATTAAAACGTTATCAGAAAATGGCAGAGTCGTATAATAACCCTAAAATTGAATCAACAAAATAATAATTAAACAAAAAAAAAAAAGGAAACCTCGACAAAAGCAGTGGAAGCAAGCAAGCGAGAGCAGGCAGGAAGCAGTAATGATAAAAGCTTTATTTTCTCGGGATTAGAAAAAAAGGGTGGGGGTAAAAGGAGTGAGTGAATCAGACGGCTATGAATGCACTGAAAACGAAATCATGAAAATGTGACAGAGGAAAGAGATGATGATAAATGATGAGATCTGGATCAGTCGACGGTCTAGGGTTTGATGAAAAGAAAATTTCAAACGGAACGGAATGAAAACAACAGCAAAATTATCGGAGACAAATGACCCGGATGAGTGGTTTGCCTCAATTCTTGGCTCTGTCCTGTCACTGCCCACCTCCCTTTATTTCTTTATTTGTTTTGTTATTTAGCATTTCTATCCAAATCAAAATCACGTCCTTTTGAACTTTGGTCGGTTTTTCGGAAAAATTGGAAATATTATCGTTAAATTATTTAATTTGTTTGTATTTAAGTAGAATAAGTAAAATTTCTTGCTATCTCAAATTCTTATAAAAAAAATATAATGTTAACAATTACTCTTATAACACTTTTTAAGAATTTATTTTAATAAAGTTTTAATATCATTTCTTATGAGAAATGAAAAAATTGTCAAAATATTAATTATTTTTTCTTTTTTTACCATCAAAAATGTCCTTAAATTGATAATTAATGAGTGCAACTCTTTATATTTATTAAAAAATAATATAACTTTTAATTTAGGTGTAACGTGAGAGGATTTATTCTAATAATCTATTATGTACCTTTTATATGATAAAAAATAATTTATTTTTTAGATAGTACAACATGGACTTTTTTTTTTGCCTTTTAAATTTCATGAGTGAGGTCACCGAATAAGATAAGAGTATATAGTATTGTTTGAGGTTAAAATAATATTCCCATAGATTGAAGGCATGACATAAATTTTCCGACTATTTGGAGACATTTTGAAGCTCTATCCAAAATTTACCTAAATCCTGAATTTCGATTAGTATTTGGGATCTCATATAAAAAGATAATGATTTTTCCTCTCGAATAAAAAATTTGATATAGAATTTGGGACGATATGCCTAAAAAAACTCGATAAAGATTCAATATTCAGGATAATTTGAGATGATTTTTTGCCTGATTCAAAAATCGATATGAAATTCAAGACTATTATCATCCAAAACTCATAATCTATACGGGGCCGGAGTTGAAAAATTCTGACACATCCCGAGTTATTATCATATTTAATTGATATATTAAAGTTGAAATTGAGCTTGGAACAGTATTTTGGGTTCTATTTAATTTGGTTGTGGCGTTAAATTGATATGTTTGAAGGTGATTAAACTATTTGTTGATTCAATTTCAAAATAATTATATATTAAACAAGTTAATAAATATCTCCTATCTAACCTTTATATTTTTTAACATGGATTAAGGTGTTGAAATTATTTTGATTAAATCTAATTTAATACACTTAAATACTCAAACTTGGGAAATTGATTGATTTTTAAGTTATTTTATTAATTGATTCATTTTAATTATCTTTTAACATATATTCTAAAATATTTAATTTGTTTCACAATTTTGTGTCACGTCGTTGTGGGGTTAAATTCCGAGACTGTCCTCGACGTACGGACCGTTTGGCTGCAGCTTCACGACGGAACAGTGTCAAATTTCGGCACGTCGCTTTCGCTTTTCTTGAAGGTGTTCAAAATTTTCTAAATCTCGAAAGTACCCTTAACTGAAGCAACTGTCGGTGGGGTCCTGTTCAAGTACATCTTATTGAATTGTACTGTAGCCGTCGATTGGATTACAATCGTGCGGTGGATGTTGCTTTTGGAGGTACAAAAGGCATCCTCGCGACAGTACTTCTAGATTTAGCTATTTGATTGATTGAGATGCAGAGCAGGCTCAATCAAAGTGACGTCGTACAGTGTTTTAGTTTCAAGCTCTTATTAGGTCGTCTCCTTTCGCTTTCAGCTGTCAAATATTTTTCTTTACCCAAACTGCCCTTCTAAATTGTGTACGCGCCTTTATTAATTAGCCTTATGAATGTACTAGAATCGGAATAAATTATTACCAGAATTAGAAATGTGAATCAAAATAAATTGTTTAATCGGAAAACTGTCCAACTGCCAGATCGTGGAAGTAACCGTATCATGGATTTTCATCCTAAATATAACCGCATCATAGGCTTTCGTCCTAACCGTTGGTCCGATCGCCCCATGCTTTTTGTCGTCCTTTGGTCCATCGCCATTTTTCCCTTCGCTCTTTCTTTAGTCTCAGGGCGATTTCATTCTATGGTGGATATATTTGTCTGTTAACAATTGTCCCTCAAATTTACCTTGATGGCACTGGACGTGAAGATCGAGGTGATTTTTTATTTTTATTTTTAGTTTTCATCCCGGTTCGTTCTTTTCTCGTTTCAGGGAAGACCACTACACCAACCGAGTGTTGTCCTGACGGACGTTCCCTTTCGTCTTCAGCTAGCCTGTTTTGATCGATCGGCCCATCATTCGGCTAATCCATCAGTCCAGAGAATCTGAGGAGCGAATTTTCGGTCGGAGAAGGCGAAACGGCGTATGTATTGGAGTGATAGAAACTTGTATGATCACATGTTTCCGCCTTCGGCCGGCCCCTCATTCGGCCAATCCCCAGCCTATAGAATCTGAGGTCACAGGTAAGCAGCATGCTCCGCGTAGAGAAGTTCAGACAAGTTGTTATTAACGAGCTTAACCCATTCGCAACTCGGGAGGTGCAGTACCTTCCACACAGAGGACCCCGGACAATTTGTCGCTAACGGACGCAGCCCATCCACAACCTTACATTTCATTTCACACCTTACGCCATGTGGATGGCCGTTAGCGAGTCTTCTTACATTCCATTTCACACCTTACTAAAGAGAAGCTTCCACCTCTGGTGGCCTATGTTTCATGCAGAGTTTATCCTTTTCCCAACTCTGCTCTGCCTCTTCCGATCTTTTCCTTCTCATTTTCGGGACTCTGTTTGACTATGGAGAGTGGTTAGTAAGGTTGTCCTTTAAATAGGTGGTGATGAGACCTTGGTACTGTTGTCATGTGAATGATTTTTTTTCACGTGTTGTCTGATCGATTGGAGGGGCTCTCTGCCCAAAGTCTAGTCCTCTGTCACAGTAAACATGTGGCCTGATGGTCTTGTCATATCAGTCTTTGCTACTTGTGTTAATAATGGAGAAGGCTTGGACGACGTCTTTGGAAAGTGTAGTGTTGACATCTGTTCTTGGCCGATTCTGAAGACCGATGCTAAGATTTTAAGGCTCGGGCGATCTGTTGGAGGCCGAAGTAGCGAGGTCGAGCGAAGTAAATTCGGGATTGGACTCTTCGCCCTGTAGTTTGTCGGGCCGTCCTTTAGAGTTCTACGCAAACACATCATATATGCAATAAATGTGCGGCCATTTCCTACACGCTTCATCATGAGGCCCATTTAAGAGCGGTTTTTTATGTCACTTCTGTGTTTCCTTCCGTCGCACGTCACTTGTGCAGCGAGTTGTATTCGAACACCCATTGCTAGGACAACTCTCTATCCTTTTCTTTTTCCCGCTGCTCTTGCTCCTCGACGATTCATGTTGCGACAATTGTCACAGGTTAAACCCTTCGTCTGTTCATAAGGTTTCATCCCCCTCTATCTCTCGCTATACCCTTAACTTTTCTGCAAACTCGCTTGTTCTGCTTTCTTGATCTTTTGTCATCAATGGCTTCTTCTTCATCTTTTCCCAAAACTAACGACTCAACTTTCGCTGATTATAAATTGGCATTGGAAGAAAGACTGTTCATAGTTCAAATCTCCCACTGTGGTCGCCAAAAACTGTTTGCGCAATTATTTTTATGCGTGAAGAAAGAATAGCGTGTAAGGTTCAAACCTCCTGAGACAATGTCCCAGCAAGAGATGTTTGATTAAGTGAATAAGCCTCCAAGGGGCGCAAGCACACAAGTTACAGTCATAAGATTACAATCTAAGAAATGAAAAAAATATATATGCTCATTTGAGTCTTCATTTGATCGGGGTTTTCTCTCTTGGCACATATAAGCTTTTATAGTGAAGTTTGTCAGCCGTTTTAAGCGGTTATAGTATCTCCTTGCAGTTGCTGGATCGTGCTTGTAACCGCTGAGCTGCGTGCTTCAACTGCTTGGTTGTGGAGGAAAACTGTCCAACTGCCAGATCGTGGAAGTAACTGTATCATGGGTTTTCGTCCTAAACATAACCGTATCATGAGCTTTCGTCCTAACCGCTGGTCCGATCGCCCCACGCTATTTGTCGCCCTTTGGTCCATCGCCATTTTCCCTTCGCTCTTTCTTTAGTCTCAGGGAGATTTCGTTCTATGGTGGAGATTTTCGTCTGTTAACAATATGTTAATTTTATCATGTAATCGAAAGAATTATTAACAAATTATAAAAAAATTAATTAAATGTGCTTTTATCAATATTATATTAGTATTATTATTATATTAGCTTGAGACCGCACTCTGTGCGGATTAAGTTAATCTTTGACTATAATTTTATATGATAATAAAAATCTTAATGCAATCTCAAAATTAAATTAATAAGAATTGAATTTACTAATTTTAATACCAATTTAACTAATAAATTATTTCAAATAATTTGATAATTCGAATATAATTGAGGAGTAGATTCTCAAATAATAACCTATATGAGAATTCACATGAATCTAACTATTGGAAAGATTTAAATACATAAATAAATAATGAGGTAAAATTTTTACTTAACTTTTGTCTAATGATAGAATTATATTAAAATGACATATAAACAACTCATCAAGATTGTTAACTTATATTTTACATACTTTCTTCAAACAAAAAAAAAAAACAAAAAACAAATTGATTACTTTTTCTCACTTCTATTTCCTTTATCCACTTTCTTTTACTTTTATTCCTAATCTTAAAATTTCAAGAAAACAATGAAGCAAATATGAACTCTTATACTGCAGATCATCTAAATTTATCTAGAAAAATTAGAAAATTTTTCTAGTACAAAATATCCATTGGCATATACATTACAACTCGTTAATCTAATTACCTGTTGAGTTACAACAAAATGACAAATTAATTAAGAACAAATAAATTTGTGTTCTAAAATTCAAAAATTGAAATTAAAGTATAATCAAGATATCATCACTTGAGGCAAGAATTAAAGCTCGGGTTCACACACGAAGATTGAAAATATTAAATTGTACAAAAATTTAAGAAATTTAAAATTTAAAATAATAAATTAACCCATGCCGCTTTAAAATCAAAATACATATTGTCTTTATTTTTCCTTCTTTTGTGTCCACTACTATATATTTCTACTACTTTGTAATCATTAATTTCTTCGTCCATCATCGATTCGTCAATAATGAATAGTATAGTGTTTGCATACGTACATAAATTTATAATTTGCATGAAAGTCGAGTATTTATTATCATAGAGTTTGTATACGTGAATGATTAGTTGACAAGTAATTAAAGTTAAAGACATATAAGAATTAAATGCTTATTAGGATTATATCATATGAATATTTAAATTTAATAGTGAATTTTAATAAAATTATTGAACTTTTAGTGGATTTTAATAATTCACTTAATTGTAATAGTGTTATTCTTAATTGGGAAAATGGTAAACATATCAAATTTATAAAAGAATTATATATACAAATTAGCACTAAAAATAATAAACATATGTGAATCTATATTTACGGGATTATGTTTATGGCTTTTGGATTAAATACAATAGTCACATTCATTTGATTTAATCAGTGGCTGCAAATTTGAGGAATCATTTTTTTTTTCAAACTATGATGATAAACTATATAACTTTATATACGTATTTGATTAATAATATGATAGATCAATTTATTATTATTTTTTAAAATTAGAAATAAGATAACTTAATGTAATATTTAATTAAAATTATTTCATTTTAATTTTCTTATTTTCAAAATTGAGTCGCCTACGTGACGTATCAAGATACCTTAAGAATGTTTAACTTATATATATTATTGCAATTATTATTAGTATTAGTATTAATATTATATTATTATTATATTAGTATATTTGTAATTAAATGGGTAATTTTGAAATTTATAAAATATATAAAGAGTAGTAATGAGAGGTTCATTCCCAACTCTGATAATGAGATTCTCATTCGTTAATCCTAATTTTAATGGGTACCACCAATTTATTTACGACATCGGCTTGGTGAGTATCCCTTTTGATACTCACCCGCCTATAATAAAATGACATTTCACCATAATCTTTGGACATGAGGCTTTGGGCATACTACGACTCGGGCACTCACTCTTTCTCTTGAGCTTGAAAGAGAGACCTATGTGTCAAAGGCACTCACTCTCCATGGTTATTTTACAAATAAACACTAACAATCTTTATATTTATTCTCATTCCACTATCCAAGAAGTAAACACAGTAACACACCTGTAGGACACAGAACCTGAGCGACGCCGTTCCTAGGCTCGCGGCCTAGTTGGGAAGGATTACATAACATGGAGTCGCCACCCGGTGTGAACCGGGACAAAGATTTAAGGCCGCACTCACCCCTCGCAAGGGAAGACCTCAAACCGTTGGGTTCGGAATGGTCCCTTACTTATGTCACTTGTAATGAAAGGATTCATGTAATAATTTAACTAAGCTTAAGTAACACTTATTTCCAAGAGTATCATGCTTCTAAATCTCATATGCAAAATAAAACTTATGTGTACATTTTTACATATATCTCATATTCAAAATTGCATGTTTAATATATCTCAAGATAGCAATGAACATACAAATTTACATATCACATTCAGGAAAACACAAGCACACATATTGACCCTACAAGCACACATATGGGCAATTTTCCAAGCGGTACGTGGAATTGTAGCCCAAGTACAGACCGCACTACCGTCCATTCGGAATCGGCTACGGAATTTACGTCTGGGTTTCCATCCGATATACCGCAAGAAATAATACTCAAATGTTATCATGACATAAGCATACGAATTGTGACACATTTGCATAAGAAAGATCAACCAATAGGCAATTATGCATGAATATAATAAGACAGACTCAGTTCAGTGTGTGCACGTTCGTGTAGCGTTCGTAAACGCGTTCGAACGGAAATGAACAGAATGCTCACGTTCGAGTAGCGTTCGTAAACGCGTTCGAACGGAAATGAAACAGAATGCTCACGTTCGAGTAGCATTCGTAAACGCGTTCGAACGGAAATGAAACAGAATGCTCACGTTCGAGTAGCGTTCATAAACGCGTTCGAACGGAAATGAGACAGAAAGCTCACGTTCGTATGGCGTTTGTTAACGCGTTCGAACGGATACGAGACCTGACACATAATAAGGCAAAAACACATGCGCGTTCGAGTTGCGTTCGTGAACGCGTTCGAACGGACACGGACCTGATGCATGAAATATGATGCAATACATAAACAAAAAATAAAAGGGGCGCGGCGAAGCACTGCCGTAAAGGTGACCTTTTGGGGTTCTTGATCTCTCAAAGAGATGACCTTTAGACCAACATACTAAGCCCATGCGCGTTATATCACACATACAAGAATAGAACCAATCATATCAACCAAGTATGCCCGATTGAACACATCTTACATCCAATCTGAACACACATCAACCGGCGCGGCAAAGCATCGTGGTAAAGGGCTTTTAGCCCCTCCCCATAGGGGATCTCACAACACACTTACTAAGCCCATGCGCTCGATTGACTTATACATACGAAAATAAAGATAACAATATCAAACTAAGTATGCCCGATTGAACGTATCTTGCGTCCAACCGAACATACATCAACCGGCGCTAGGGGTGAGCAAAACCGGTTTCGGTTCCGGTTCCGCATGGAACCGGAACCTACCCGAAAAAATCGGTTCCTAATTAAGTGGAACCGGAACCTACCCAATTAAATAGGGTACCCTATTTTTCGGTTCCAATTCGGTTCCGGTCCGGTTCCGAATTACCCTATTTATATAACATTGTCAAACTTTAAAATAATGAAGCAAATGAAAACATGGATATCTATCTTTCTGTCCCCATAACATGTAAAGAACTTGCACATGCACTCCTGGTAAGTACATTTCTTGAATCATTGGAGTCAGTAGTCTCCATGAAGAATTTATGTGCTTGTTGAATCAGGCTACACAAGAAAAAATTAGTCATGGTTAGTGGTCACGAATCAACAACAAAACACTGCAATACCCGTTTTACTCATTCACAATGACATAAAATGAAAATATTTCTTAATCAACTAATTAGTATTCAGTCATACAAAGCAGAATAATATATGAAAAGTAGCAGAGTTTACCAATAAAAAGCATAAGGAAAATGACTGTTACTATAACTCTATAAGAAAATTAGGATATGAATAATGCTTAAGAAAAATAGAACCCCAGCGTTGTATAAAGCTGAGGCAGAGAGCAGAGAACATCTATTAAAAATTCGGTTCCGGTTCTATGGTCCGGTTCCGGTTCCGATTATTCTGGAACCGGAACCGGACCGATTAAAAATCGGTTCCATCTATTTAGAACCGGAACCGGACCGGTTACAACCGGTTCCGGTTCCAAACCCGGATTTTCGGTCCGGTTCCAATCGGTTCCGGGTAGACCCGGAACCGATGCTCACCCCTAACCGGCGCGGCGAAGTAGTGTCACGAAGGTGGCCTTTTCGGCTCTTTGTCTCCTAAATGGAGGACCTTTGGACTAACTCACTAAGCCCATGCGCTTGGTTGAATCATGCATAACTAACAACATATTGAATTCAAGTAAGCAAACTAAATAAACAAGAGCAACACAACAAAAGAAAGATGGTGCCGTTTACTCAAGCGGTACGTGGAGTTGTGGCCCGAGTACAGATCATATTACCGTCCATTCGGAATCGGCTATGAAATTTATGTCCGGGTTTCCATCCGATATACCGCGAGAGTTGACACATCTCTTATTCATCCAATACCCACAACATACATCACACACACAACAGATACCACAAATACAGAAAATATAATCAAAATAAATTACCAGAAAGTAAAATGAGAATAAGTGTGAAAGATACCCTCAGGTCTAACCTTTTAAGCCGTCTCTCGGACTCACGTTCCACGAAGATCAAAAGGGGGGTAAAGCTCCGCAACTTTTTCTGGTCCGCTGGTTCAACGTCCTAGCTCACTGTTTCGCTGCTTTGCTTACGATTCGAACTCCGTTCTGCTCCTATTCGGCTCCTGTTTTGCTGCTCACTGCACGGGCTACCTGTTTCAACGTTTTCAAAGAACTATTCCAAGTTGTGTGGGTTCTTAGTGCAATTAAAAGTGATTATTTTTAAGATTATCTATGTAGTTTTCTAAGTTACTGTTTTTTTTTAAGGATTTGGGCTGCTGTGTTTGTGTGATTTTCGGTGATATATGGAGGTTTAGAGGGGCTGGTTTTCGGTGGTGATTAGGGGTTGTTTTGGTGCTTGTAGTTTCGGTGATGTGATGGTGGTTATTTGTGGTAGATTCGGCTATGGAGGAGATGGTTGAGGTTCTTTTGTTCTCTTTTCGTGTGTGTATGAGGTGTTTTCTCTTTTTGTCTGCTTTGGGTGTGTAGAGAGAGTTTAGAGAGATTTCGAGAGAGCTTGGGTGTGAATTGTGTTGTCTGAAGGAGAGGAATGGCCTTGGTTAGGGGTTGTTTATATAGAGAATGGCTAGGGTTGACAAGGGAAGTGATCTTGTTTCCAAATTAGGAGAGGTGAGAAAGGCATACACAAGATTGAGGGGGGACAAGATATTTTAAATTAGGAAGTTGTAATATTTAATTTGTGTTGGTTTAGGAATACAAATATTTTATATTGGTAAATATCTTATTAGATTAGGAAGTCAAATATATGATTGGCTTTAATTGGTTAAGATTGATTTTAATTAGGCATAATTATATTTTGATTTAGTATGTGATTTGTTTAATTTAGGCATGATTTTAGTTTAAGTTGGTAATTGTTTATTTTATGTTTGGTATATGTTTTATTTAATCATTTAATTAATTTAGTTATTATATTATTTAGTTAATGTTTTAATTAATATTATTTATTTAAATTGGGATGTGTTTTATGGGCTTTGGGGGGCTAATTGGGCTGGATGTGAGGCTGGCAGAAAAACCAGAATTACCGACACCGTTCGAACGCTCCCTCGAACGTGACACGAACGCCCGCAATCTGTTTTCCGTTCGAACGAAGTAACGAACGCAGCACCAACGAAGACAGTGAGCTTGTTTATTCTGAATTCCCCCTTCCGATATCCGTTTCCCGCGGCTTCCGTGACTCAAAAGGTAGTGCCTCCAAGTGAGGCTCATCATCGGGTTTCACATGCGAAAATGCAATGCCTACAACACCATGCAATTATTTGAATTAACTTATTTTGTAGTCCTTTTTTTATAACTTTTATTTTCAATAATTATTATTTACGAGAGAGTAAATACTAACCATGAGAGATATGTTGATCCACTCATTTGTAGTGATATATTTCCAACCATGTGTTAGGTATTTTATATTATTTCTTTCCGGTAATAATGACTATTTTTTATCGGTTTATAGAAGATCTATTATGTCAAATAGATAGATTTGACATTGGAAGTGAAGGCTATGAGGGAGCTCTACAATTGTTCATAGCGTCTATCTAATCAATTTATCAATTTAATAGATTTGACATTGGAAGTGAAGGCTATGAGGGAGCTCTACAATTGTTCCCCGCGTCTATCTAATCAATTTATCAATTTTACTTGTTATAAATTATATATAGATCGATGTAAAAAACTTCGTGTTGATTATATATATGATGTTGTTCTACATCTAGTTTAGAATTCGTATTCATCAACACTATATTGAGGTGGGTTGACCAATAATTCCTCTCGTTTTTGAATATATTTTTGTTGATGGTGTTTTCAGGCGCTACAACATTTAAGACAGCACGACAAGGACAAAAGGGTAAATTCTCTGTCTGGTTGAGATCATGTAGCCGACCCGACCAGTTCATGTGAAGACCGACCACTTTGGTTCAGATGACCGAGCACTATAGAGGTCGGCAGGAACGCTCTCAGCATAAAAGATTGTCATGGCCGACCTCATTAAGACCGACCAGACAACGGGCCGTGTTCAAGACAACAGCACCCCATTCTTATGGATAAGATAAGAAAGATATCCTACTCTCGCAAGGAGAAGGAGTCAGAATCCAAAAGGGAATACGGAAGAAGAAGGAAGTACCGGATCAGGAAACCCTACAAGAAGAGAAGATTGAGTCCAAATAGGATTTCTTATGCAAATAGGAGTCTGATTTCTGTATTATTATAAATAGGAGGGTAGAGCATGTGTAAAAGACATCTGAAAATCATCACAAGAGTGAGGGATTAGAATCATAAGCTCCGATTTGTAAAAGCAAAGAAGAGACTCGAGGAGTGTATTTGAGTAATAAAAAAGCACCACCCTGTTCTTGTCCGTGGACGTAGGTCGGATCCCAAAATCCACCGAACCACGTTAAATCACCTTGTCTGATTGGCGTATTTTCTTGTTTTCCGCTAAGTTTGTTTTTGGTTTCCCCCATAACCAAACAAATTCACAGTTGGAGGAGGATTCCCTCGGAGGAGTGATATTCCTGTATTACCCTGAGACCAAAATCCACCGTCAACAGTTGGCGCCGTCTGTGGGGAACTTCACAAAAAGCAGTTCACGTGATAAGACAAATGGCGGAGGACGGAAATCACCAACCAGGAGGTCCGGCAATGGACTGGATGAAAAAAATGGAAGATGGCATGAGGTCTATGATGGATCGACTAGAAAGAATGGAAGGAGCAAACAACGAGAAAACTGAAACCGAGACCGGACAAAGGAGGAAAGAGAGGGAAAGAGGGAAAAGAGTAGTAGATGTAAGCGAAGACGAGGGACCCAGAAAGAGAGGCCCCTATGGGATAAGATCTGCGGTGGTAGGAAGATCAGAAGACACATGGGAAGAAGAAGAGGAGGAACAATCACCCGACCCCTCCTCCGACAGTTTTTACAACTCCAAGAGGGAGGATAGAAAGTATAACGAAGACGTACAGGAGACCTCTGGGTTTAAAGAACGCCACGCCCGGGGCGACAGGCGAACAGAAGGACACAGAAGGCGACAGGGGGCACAACCCGTGAAATAAAATCTTGGTTGAGAAAAGAGATGACCAGATGGGGAGAAGGCCTCAAGATCGGCGCGGGAGACACCCGAGGCGAGGAAGAGGGGTCTCCCCTTACGGAAGAAATAAAGGCAGCACAGTTCCCGAAGCGATTTAACATGCCGACCATGGCACCATACAAAGGCCACTCCGACCCAAAATCCCACATCGAAAACTTTGTCCTCCTGATGGAAGTACAGGGAGTAACGGGCGACGCCATATGCAAAGTATTTCCCTTAACTTTAGGGGGCCCGCCATCCTATGGTATAGAAGTCTGGCCCCGAGGAGCATTCAGAGCTTCTCCCAACTTAAGAAGTCGTTTATCCGGCATTTCAAAGGAGCCTGCACCCCTAAAAAAACAATAGGAGAACTAAGGCTCATGAAACAAGGAGACGACGAAACACTGAAAAGCTTCATTGAAAGGTATCACAACACTGTACTCGAGGTCGGAGGGTACGAATCCCAAGAAGCCCTGGAAAGTCTGAAAGGGGCCCTAAGGTCGGGAAACTGTGGACCCACCTGAGGATCCATGAGACACCAGACTACGCTACCGCACTGGAGGTAGCCAGGAAGTACGTCCTACTAGAAAGCGAGGAAAAAGTATCCCGGAGGGGACAACCGCCAGAGAAAGGGTAACAAGGAGAGAAGACCATCGGCGACCGGAAAGAGAATTCCGGAAGTTCAATCCAAGACCCAAAGAGTTCAAACCAATGGCACAAAAGGATCAAGGCAAAAGGCCCGCAACTCAAGTAAACCATGTGGTCCGAGAGAGAAGCGTATATTCCCCTAAGCAAGCCGCCAGGGGAAATCATCATGGAGATACGGGAGAAAGGCCTCTTAATAGAGCCCGACCTCAGGAGGTTTCCCCCAGACAGAAAAAACAAAAGATCCTACTGCCTGCACCACAATCTAAAAGGGCACACAACCGATGAATGCAAGGACCTGCGGGAACAAATGGAGGACCTGGCCCGGAACGGGTACCTGAACAATTACATCGACCACAAGATCATGGCCGCCAGACAAAGGGCAAGGAATCGAGAGGTGAACGTCATCGCAGGAGGGGCAACGCTGGCCGGGGACTCTAACCGGTCGAGAAGAATTACAGCCGAGCACGGGGGACAGAGGTGCTGAAAACAGAAAAAATCCCAAACCCCCGAGGAAATCGGTCGACACCCATTATGTTCACCGATGAAGACGCCCAGGGGGTAAGTTTCCCCCATGACGACGCACTAATAATCAAAGCAACAATCGGCGGCACAGAAGTGGACAGAATCTTGGTGGACCCCGGGAGCGCAGTAGACATAATTTCCAAAGAAACTTTGGAGAGCCTGGGGGTAGAATGCACAGCTCTAACCAAAGACATCACCCCCCTGTACGGTTTCGGGGGATCAACGGTCGTCCCGCTGGGAAGAATTCAACTAGCAATGACGATCGGAGCCGCCCCCAAAACCCGAACAATCATGATAAACTTCACTGTAGTAGACTGCATGAGCAGTTATCAAGTCATTGTCGGCCGCCCCTTCATGATGAAAACCAAGGCCGCAATGTCCTGTTATTACTTGAAATTGAAGTTCCCCACACGGGAAGGGATCGGGATCATATGCGGAAGCCAGAAGATAGCCCGCAGCTGTTTTGCCACTTACTCGCGAGAGACCCTCTGCGTGGAAAGAGGCACCAAGAAGAGACAGAGAGACGAGGACGACGAGAACACGAGGAAAGACCCTGCTCCTCGGCCCGATAAAGCTGCACGGCTCGGAGCAGCCGAAGAATTAGAAGAAGTAAAGCTATTCGGGCCAAAGAAAAGCATAAAAATAGGGGGAAGTCTAGACGAGGCCCTAAGAAAAGACTTGTTGGAATGTCTACAAGGGTACCCCGACGTTTTTGCATGGGGACACGATGACATGCCCGGAATCGACCCAAAATTCGTAAGCCATCGCTTAGCAGTGAACCCATTACACAAACCAGTAAAACAGAAGAGGAGAATATTCAACCAGGAGCGGTGCGGAGCAATAGCAACCGAGGTGGAAAAATTGCTGAAAGCCGGTTTCATCCGGGAAGTAAAATACCCAGAATGGGTGTCCAACGTAGTATTGGTGAAAAAATCTAACGGAAAGTGGAGAATGTGCGTAGATTTCACCGACCTCAACAAAGCATGTCCAAAAGACAGCTTTCCCCTCCCAAATATAGACCAACTGGTAGACACAACAGCCTGCCAAGGGCTGCTAAGCTTCATGGACGCTTTCTCGGGATACAATCAAGTCAAGATGCACCCTGCGGACGAGGAGAAGACCACCTTTATCACTGACCAAGGGCTGTACTGTTATAAAGTAATGCCTTTCGGATTGAAGAATGCAGGGGCGACTTTCCAGAGACTGGTGAACAAAATCTTCAAACCGCTCATCGGCACAACCATGCTGGTATATGTCGACGACATGATAACAATGTCCGGAGAACCAAGAGACCATGTGGCCGACCTGAAGAAAACTTTCGAACTCCTGAGGAAACACAGTTTAAAGCTCAATCCAGAGAAGTGTGCATTCGGGGTAGCCTCAGGAAAATTTCTGGGCTACATGGTGAGTTCACGAGGCATTGAAGCGAACCCGCAAAAGATACAAGCCGTGCTAGACCTGAAATCACCCCGGACAGTTAAGGAAGTACAAAGCCTTACAGGAAGGAAAATCGCCGCACTCAACCGATTCATCTCGCGAGCAACCGACAAGTGCCATCCTTTCTTCAAAGTCATCAAAAAAGCTCAAAAAGGGGTCGACTGGACACCTGAGTGCGAAGAAGCCTTCCAGCACCTAAAACAATACCTGGCACAGCCCCCTCTCCTAGCCAAACCCCTCCCAGGGGAGACACTGTATCTATACCTGGCCGTCTCAAAAACGCAGTAAGCTCGGCACTGGTACAAGAGACCGACCATGTCCAGAAACCGGTTTACTACGTCAGTAAAGCCCTGCTGGACGCAGAAACTCGATACCCCATGCACGAACTCATTGCCCTATCCCTGATCACTGCGGCACGGAAGTTACGACCCTACTTTCAAGCCCATCCTATCAAAGTATACACGGATTATCCCCTGAGACAAATCTTGCAAAAACCAGAGGTCTCAGGGAGACTGATGAAGTGGTCAGTAGAAATAAGCGAGCATGACATCTCCTACCTTCCAAGAACAGCAATAAAAGGGCAGGCCTTAGCGGACTTCATAGCAGAACTCACGGAACCGCAGGTCTTGGCCGTGGAAGAAGACAGGTGGGAAATGTCTGTAGACGGATCCGCAAGTTCGCACGGCTACGGAGCAGGGGTAGCACTAAAAAGTGAAAAGGGAGAAGAAATACTGCTCGCCCTCAAATTCGCCTTCAAAACTACAAACAATGAAGCAGAGTACGAGGCAATACTGGCCGGACTAAGGCTATGTACGGTAGTAGGGGTCCACAACGTAGTGATCAGGAGTGATTCTCAGCTAGCAATACAACAGCTGAAAGGGGACTTTCAAGCCAGAGAACCAGCCATGGTAGCTTACCTAGCCGAAGTGAAGAAATGGGTGGAGAAAGTGGGAAACGTACTCTTCGAACAGGTCGGACGAGAAGACAACTGCGAAGCAGATTCCCTAGCCCGACTCGCCTCTTCAATGAGGACAGAAAACCCCAGGGTAATCCCTCTTATATACCTCCGAGAAAGAAGCATAGGGGAGACAGAGGTGGATGTACTAGAAGAAGAAGGCAAAGATTCATGGATGCAGCCGATCAGGAGATATCTGGAAACAGGAGAAACCCCTAAAGATAAAAAGGAGGCCAGGAAGCTGAAGTTCAAGAGCACCAAGTTTTCCCTGATTGAAGGAGTACTCTACCGGAGAGGATACACCGTACCCCTCCTAAGATGCTTAGCACCAGAAGAAGCAGACTACGTGCTCAGGGAGATTCACGCAGGCATCTGCGGAAGCCACGCCGGGGGAAGATCAATCGCCTTCAAAGCCTTGAGGCAAGGGTTTTACTGGCCAACCATGCACCAGGATGGCGTGAGGATAGCACGGAAATGCGAAGGTTGCCAGAAAAATGCCAACCTCTACCATCAGCCGGCAGAGCAGCTGACCACCATATCCAGCCCCTGGCCCTTCGCACAGTGGGGGCTAGACATCATAGGGCCGATGCCGAAAGGACGAGGTCAGGCAAAATATGCAATCGTGGCCATAGACTACTTTACCAAATGGGTAGAGGCAGAGCCATTGTCCACCATCTCGGAAAAGAAGGCCACAGAGTTCCTGAAAAGAAATATAATCTGTCGGTTCGGAATCCCCCAAGCAATCATCACCGACAACGGAAAGCAATTCGACAGCAGGGGATTCAGGAAACTTTGTGAAGACCTCCAGATAACTTTGAAATTCGCCTCGCCAGCCCATCCCAAGTCAAACGGGCAGGTTGAAGCCACCAATAAAACCATCAAGTCAAACCTGAAAGCTCGACTCGGATCAAGCAAAAGCCTATGGGTCGAGGAGCTACCGGAAGTACTGTGGGCACACCGGACGACCTTCAAGGATTCAACAGGAGAGACACCCTTCTCCCTATCATACGGATGTGAGGCCGTCATCCCAGCAGAGATCGGAATATCAACCCACAGGGTCCGCCACTTCGAGAACGAGCGGAACGAAGAACTTATCAAAAACCACCTCGACCTGATCGAAGAAAGAAGAGAACAGTCAGCAGTAAGAGCAGCAATCTACCAACAGAGAATGGCCCGCTTCTACAATAGGAGAGTTCGGACCCGCTCCTTTCTAACAGGCGATCTAGTGCTAAGAAAAGTGACTCTGAACACCCGACGACCAGAAGAAGGGTCGTTAGGTGCCAAGTGGGAAGGACCCTACAAAATCACCGAGAGTAGTAGACCAGGGGCCTACATCCTAGAACATCTGGACGGCACGAGGTTGAAGAAACCATGGAACGCCGAAATGTTAAGAAAGTACTTCCCGTAAAAATCAACTTTCCTTTCTTCTATTTTCTTTTTTGCAGAAACCGGGCAAAACAACGAATCGGAACAACTGTTGTAAAGAGGGCAGCACGCCCCCAAGCATGAATAAAAATTCCTTTTCTGGCAAAATCCTTTAAAAGCGAAAACAACCACCCCGGGACTATCAAAAAAACTTCGGCTCGGGGCTGGTGGATTTCGTTCCGCCGAGGCCAATGAGATAAACAGCTCGGGGTCGGGCGATGTCCCACCGAGTCTGTCTTTGGACTGGGGACGTAACATTCCCCCAGGACCAAGTGATTCTACAGCTCGGGGTCGGGCGATGTCCCACCGAGTCTGTCTTTGGACTGGGGACGTAACATTCCCCCAGGACCAAGTGATTCTTACAGCTCGGGGTCGGGCGATGTCCCACCGAGTCTGTCTTTGGACTGGGGACGTAACATTCCCCCAGGACCAAGTGATTCCTACAGCTCGGGGTCGGGTCGGCGATGTCCCACCGAGTCTGTCTTTGGACTGGGGACGTAACATTCCCCCAGGACCAAGTGATTCCTACAGCTCGGGGTCGGGCGATGTCCCACCGAGTCTGTCTTTGGACTGGGGACGTAACATTCCCCCAGGACCAAGTGATTCTTACAGCTCGGGGTCGGGCGATGTCCCACCGAGTCTGTCTTTGGACTGGGGACGTAACATTCCCCCAGGACCAAGTGATTCTTACAGCTCGGGGTCGGGCGATGTCCCACCGAGTCTGTCTTTGGACTGGGGACGTAACATTCCCCCAGGACCAAGTGATTCTTACAGCTCGGGGTCGGGCGATGTCCCACCGAGTCTGTCTTTGGACTGGGGACGTAACATTCCCCCAGGACCAAGTGATTCCTACAGCTCGGGGTCGGGCGATGTCCCACCGAGTCTGTCTTTGGACTGGGGACGTAACATTCCCCCAGGACCAAGTGATTCTTACAGCTCGGGGTCGGGCGATGTCCCACCGAGTCTGTCTTTGGACTGGGGACGTAACATTCCCCCAGGACCAAGTGATTCTTACAGCTCGGGGTCGGGCGATGTCCCACCGAGTCTGCCCTTTGGACTGGGGACGTAACATTCCCCCAGGACCAAGTGATTCTTACAGCTCGGGGTCGGGCGATGTCCCACCGAGTCTGCTCTTTGGACTGGGGACGTAACATTCCCCCAGGACCAAGTGATTCTTACAGCTCGGGGTCGGGCGATGTCCCACCGAGTCTGCCCTTTGGACTGGGGACGTAACATTCCCCCAGGACCAAGTGATTCTTACAGCTCGGGGTCGGGCGATGTCCCACCGAGTCTGCCTTTGGACTGGGGACGTAACATTCCCCCAGGACCAAGTGATTCTTACAACTCGGGGTCGGGTTACGTCCACCGAGTCAGCTTCT
The DNA here is from genome assembly GCA_019454045.1 of Zanthoxylum bungeanum. NCBI lineage: Eukaryota > Viridiplantae > Streptophyta > Magnoliopsida > Sapindales > Rutaceae > Zanthoxylum > Zanthoxylum bungeanum. The sequence goes on from SKCR01035468.1 coordinate 113,595, forward strand.
TGGTTTGGGGAGGTACATTCCCCAGAACCCGTCTTTTTCACTCAGCTCGGGGTCGGGTTACGTCCCACCGAGTCAGTTTCTTTGGTTTGGGGAGGTAACATTCCCCAGAACCAAGTCTTTCTCAGCTTGGGGTCAAATTAGACCCCTCTGGCTCATGCTGACCCCTGATGAGCTTAAATTGTCAGGATAACAAAAAAAAAGGAGAAATAAATAGACATAAATATACATGTGTATATAAAATCGTAATGTTATTACAAAAAAGATAAGTGTACATAGGGCCCCGGTAGGGTTACCCTTTTCATTCAGCCCGCACAGGGGCAGGAATTTCTTCCTCAGATGGTGCAGGTAGCGGGAGAAGCGGCTCGGCATCGGGAGGAGGGACTATGGCTTCAACCTCGACAGCAGGATAGACCTCTGCTTCAGGGACGGGAGCATGGATCTCAGGGCAGTCCTCGCCGGCGGCCGGAACCTCAGGACGTTCTTCGTAAGAAGCCTCGGAAGCCGGAACAACCGAAATAGGGGCGGGATCCATCGCCTCCTCAGGTAGGGAAGGGAGCCACTTCCGAAACTCCTCCTCGGAGATATCCCCCTTGCAATAACTGATGGCCGCACGAATGGGGTCCATGTTCAGACCTGGCAGCACCATCGGAATTAAATCAGCACAATCACAAACTCCCTCAAGGCGGATAGCCTCCTTCTCGGCCTCAAGCTCACTCTCCCTCTTCTCAAGCTCGATCTCTCTCTCCTCGAGGTGGTCTCTAAAGCACCCTAAAGCAGAACCCAGCAAACCATAAATCTCTCCCTAGCAAAAACAGATTCACAACATACGAAAGAGGAGAGATCGTTCGGAGGACTTACTTGTTCTTCTCAAAAGCAGGAGGTTATACGGCGCGGTGATGCCCGTTCCTTAGGTGCTCAGCAACGAAAAAGGAGAAGACCACGGTTAAGCTTCAAGAACACGGAGTTGAACGAATCGCAGAGAAATTCTCAGAAGAGAAGAAAAAAATTGCCGAAAAAGAATGAACAGTGAAGGCCTCGTCCTCTTATAGTCATGGCAAAGGCGATCGTGACCATTGGATCTGAAGGAAGAGCCCGGATGAACGCCAAGTGTCGGCTACAAAAGGGGCCTCCCAAGTTCAAACAGACGGCTGAGATCAGCCCACTGTGAAAACGCCTCTGCGCGGTAGATTCGTCCCCTCCTTAGGCGGGAACCCGGCGGATGTTTGACAAATGTCGAACATTAGAAGAAACCCTAAAGTTGATTTGATAGGCATTTAAGAAGACATGACGGTTGTACGTCTCGAGGAAAGATGATTGGAACGGCAAGAAAATTCTTTTTTGCATCATGGGACGACTACCAGCGAAGACAATCAGCACACCCTCTTCATATAGTTCCCGGTACCAACTCACATACTCGTTGGAACCGAGAACTAGGGGACAGATGTTGATGTGTTTTCAGGCGCTACAACATTTAAGACAGCACGACAAGGACAAAAGGGTAAATTCTCTGTCTGGCTGAGATCATGTAGCCGACCCGACCAGTTCATGTGAAGACCGACCACTTTGGTTCAGATGACCGAACACTATAGAGGTCGGCAGGAACGCTCTCAGCATAAAAGATTGTCATGGCCGACCTCATTAAGACCGACCAGACAACGGGCCGTGTTCAAAACAACAGCACCCCATTCTTATGGATAAGATAAGAAAGATATCCTACTCTCGCAAGGAGAAGGAGTCAGAATCCAAAAGGGAATACGGAAGAAGAAGGCAGTACCGGATCAGGAAACCCTACAAGAAGAGAAGATTGAGTCCAAGTAGGATTTCTTATGCAAATAGGAGTCTGATTCTTTATTATTAAATAGGAGGGGGTAGAGCATGTGTAAAAGACATCTGAAAATCATCACAAGAGTGAGGGATTAGAATCATAAAGCTCCGATTTGTAAAAGCAAGAAAAGAGAGACTCGAGGAGTGTATTTGAGTAATAAAAAAGCACCACCCTGTTCTTGTCCGTGGACGTAGGTCGGATCCCAAAGTCCACCGAACACACGTTAAATCACCTTGTCTGATTGGCGTATTTTCTTGTTTTCCGCTAAGTTTGTTTTTGGTTTCCCGCATAACCAAACAAATTCACAGTTGGAGGAGGATTCCCTCGGAGGTAATATTCCTGTATTACCCTGAGACCAAAATCCACCGTCAACATATTTAAAGTAGGTTACGGAGAACAAAGAGTGCACAAATCATCTCATGTTATTAAACTTTGTCATAAATAAACTTATGTTTGCCTAAATAGTTTTCGAGATCATTTGAGATAATGTATTATTTAAATTAGACCTTAGTTATACCGTCTTATCTTTCAAAAAATGACTTTATTTAGTAGTGAAATATTGTAAGTTTGTTGCTACTTTAAGCCCCTCGATTAATTGCGCACAACAAAAACCATTAAGCCCAAGCCCAACCCAAGCCCAAGCCCAAAAAATAAATAATAAATAATTCATCACAGGCAGCTTTTACAATCTTCCCGAAAGCCTCCCGGGCCTCGACTCTGCTTCTTCTAGTTTACGTGGTCATCAACGCCAGATCCCTTTGGTAAAATTTTCAATCTTATCTGTTAATTTTTCTTTACATTTGATCTGTCAGATTTGGCTTCGTTCACTCGCTCACCTACCGTTCCAATTTTTTTTTTTAAAAAAAAAAAATTAAAATTAAAATTTTTCTTGAGGGATTAGGATTAGGGTTAGGGTTAGGTGTTTGAGAAGCTATGGAGAGAGAGCTGGTGGAGTTATTTGAAGGTGCGAAGAAAGCGGCTGACGCGGCGGTGGTCATTGACGGAGTATCGTCTAGTGGGCCCGAGGTGATGCGATGTGTCGACGCCTTGAAACAGCTCAAGTCTTTTCCCGTTACGTATGATATGCTCGTCTCCACTCAGGTATTGTTAAATGTTTAAAAACTATTGTTTTTTTTTATGTGTTGTTTGATTTTGGGAATTGATTGTAATCAGGAAAAAAATTGTTTTCTTTTTGTGTGTGTTTAGTTTGTATTGTAGATTGGGGAATTTTTTTTATTTGATTTGAATATTGTGTTGTAATTGGTCAGTTATGTTCTTTAAATTTGTGATTATTTTGGTTGGTTTCGTGTTTTTCTGTAAAGTGAAGTTGGAAAAGTGAGTGTTTAATGAAAGGAAAGAATACATTCTTTTCTTCTTAGCTATTCAATAGTGTTTAATTGTTTTTTATTTAGAATTTAAACTAGAGAATCTCTTGGAATTTGATGTTTGAAGGTGATTTGGGGAGACCTGATACCTTTTTAAGGCGTGTCCACAACTCTATATCACTAAATTTTATGTTGTTGGTCAATCAAATCAGGTGTATGTGTTGTGTAAGTGTATACCCTATTGTATTATGTGCTGTTGATTGTGCTCACTGCTCAGGGATGATCTTTTGGAGGCATTGATATTTTTACATGCATAAATAAATATAATATTTCTACTGTCTTCAAAATATACACTCTTTTTTGACGCAAGTGTTGTGACGTGTGTGCGGCGTTGGGAAATACCTGCAATTGTACTTGGAAAAGAAATAAGTTCACTGATGGGCTTATATATTAAGAATCACCTTGAGTGTACTGACGAGACTCTCCCATGCACGAGATAGGCCGGCCCAAGGGGCCAAATCTGGAAATCTAACAATTGCTTGTGTATGAAAACTCATGTGCAGGAGTTCAAATCCATTGATATGGGCAGACATGTGTGCATGGGCTTGGCCCGTGTTCTTTTGCCATTTTTATGATTAAATTTTTGCTTTGCCGAATTAGTCTACTGTTTTTTTTTGAGTTTGAACCAGTAGTGCAGAATTTAAGTTGAAGATAATTTATATTTTTAGGGTTTTACATGTATTATTAATTAAGTTATGTGCTTACAAAATATTTTTCAAATTAGTTTTCTTAGTCGAATAGGTTTTTGTATTCCATGTTTGAAAAATCGTATGCGGTGCGAGGTGATCCCCCACGTGAGGTGAGGCGGGCAGCCTCGATGTAGTCGAAGCGACAGCCTCAATCCGAACAAAAAAAAAAAAACTAAAAACATCAAAATAAATCATCCACAATAAATCCATATCAATTAACGCATAAAAGCATCCATCAAAACTAAACAAAATGAAACATAATAAATAGGTTCATGGAATAAAATAACCACTAATATCTAAATAGGTTGTAATTTATGTCTAGTAGCATGATATGTGGGGTATGAAGTGTCATCCTCCAAAGAGTCGTCATCGTATATAATTCCTAGTATAAATAAATTTATTAATAAGAAATTATAACTAATAAGTAAATATAATAGTAAATGTTGGTTATTTTTAAAGATAATAATTATTTTGCCATTTTCAGCGAGCATCGGGGTTGAGCTACCCTGTCAATGCTATTAACAACACTGTTTATTAGTATTTCAAAATTAGAAATTTTATTTTTTGTAGCTTTTTAGTCTATAAAGAAGCCCAAGTCAGGACTCTCTGTCTTGACTTTCAGCTTCCTTGTGTATTTTTATATTTTTTAAAAAATGTTGACTTTAGGTTTTTGGGTCAAGGCGTCTGTCTCAAACTGCCTCAAGCCGCCTCGACTAGAGGCGTCATAAGGCGAGCTGCCTCAGGCTTTTGAGGCGGGCCTATAGTTGTCAAAGGCGCGTCTTAGGCCTTTAAGGTGGGACCATAGTTGTCAAAGACGCGCCTCAAGCACATGCTTAGACCAATGAAGGGTCCGGCCAGACGACCTTCATTAAAGGCGCACGCCTCATAAAAATGTGTGAGAAAACCCCTACTCGAGTTGATCCACCCAATTCGAAATCAAGTTGTATAACATTATTTTAATAAATTAAGATGGGTTTTGGGGTAGGCTTTAAATTTTGAAAAACATATTAATTTGTATTATCAGTATTTGTATTATTATAATTGTTTTTTTATATATTTTCAATGATATACTTGGACTCAAATTTTTGCAGTGGCATCGTCATTGTTTTCTGTTGGTTAGAAGTATACATCTTTTTTGCTCCAGGTTAACTAACTTAATAGAGGCCCAGTATTTGGTCTTGTGGACAATTCCATTCGTGCATGCCTTGATTCCCCTCCTCTTCTTCTTCTTTTGCTTTGAAGTTCTTATCTGCTGTTGTCAATCTGTTCTTTTGAGTGGTGTTTTTCTGTGCTTCGGTAGCTAATTTCTCCACTTTTCCACTGCTGGTTTGCCTCTTTCCTGCTGATTTTTCTCGCTGGTTTTGCCGTTTTCGGTTGACATTTTTGAGTATAATCACTGCTGGTTGCTGGTTCAAAGAAACATGGTTGCCATACTCTCTTTTCTTTTTTTTGAACCTTTGTTACCCTATCTATTTTATAACACAATGATAGTATATGTAGAATTCCAAGTATCCTAAAAATATTGCTTATAAATCACCAACTCCATAGTTTGGAATAACCAATTTATGTTTTACGCCTATATTTTGGAAGATGGCGGCAGTGGCATGAAAGTTTTCCTTGTACCAATATTCTTATATAATGATATTATGCATGTGGTGAGACTTTCAGTCAGTTTTTGGTTGTTATAGCAGTTGTTGCATGCTTCTTTCTCATGTAGCTATTCCTTTTAATTTTCAGATAAACTTAGATTTCAAAAATAAAATGCAAGATACACATTGTTGATATTCCTACACTTAGCCTTTCTGTATGCACTAATGTATTATTCTGTCTAACTTAAATTTTTTTATATCATATTTCAGGTTGGGAAAAGGCTTCGACCTCTCACCAAACATCCAAGGGAGAAGATACAAATTGTGGCATCTAACTTGCTGGATATTTGGAAGAAAATAGTCATTGAAGAGACAAGCAGAAATAAGAAAAATGGCAGCATCGATAATAAATCTTCAGTTAAAACTGAGGGTGTGAAACCTGATATCGTCAAAGTTGAAGAGTTTCAAAGGACAAGTGCAGTTAAAGTTGAAAAGGTCTCAAGTGCAGAAACTGTCAAGGTGGAAAAGAAGGAAACAAATGGGGATTCTGTCATGGATCGGATAGAAGCTGTCAAGGTTGAAAAGATAATTAAGGAGAAACAAGCTCCTAGTGTAAAAAAACCATCACAGGCTGCAATTGCAACCCCAAAGCTGACTACATTGATCAAATGCAATGATTCTTTGCGTGACAAATTTCGGGAAATTCTTGTGGAAGCCTTGTCCAAAGTTGCCAGTGAGGCCGATGAGGAAATAATTGATGAAGTTAATGCATGTGACCCAATCCGAGTTGCTGTTTCTTTGGAATCTGTAATGTTTGAAAAGTTGGGCCGCTCCAATGGTGCAGAGAAACTCAAGTACCGATCTATAATGTTCAACATGAAGGACCCAAAAAACCCTGATTTAAGGAGAAGGGTTCTTCTTGGAGAGGTCAAACCAGAGAGGCTTATCACCATGACCCCAGAAGAAATGGCAAGTGACGAGAGGCAACGCCAGATTGAGCAAATTAAAGAGAAGGCTTTGTTTGAATGCGAACGTAGTGGTCAACAGGCTGCCACAACTGATCAATTTAAGTGCTCTAAATGTGGACAACGCAAATGCACATATTATCAGATGCAGACTAGGAGTGCAGATGAACCTATGACAACCTATGTAACATGTGTGAACTGTAACAAGCGTTGGAAGTTCTGCTAATCCATTTTCCTGTATATCTGCTGTTTCAGCCAAGCAGATGCAGAGAAGATATGGTGTCGATTATTCAGGTAACTTCATTCTTCTTTATAGCAATCTATTAATCGAGTCCGTTATCGCAAGTCTAGAATCCTTCTATTTTTATTTGTTTGCTTTAGGGATAACTTAGCATTTGAGAGATGTTCTGATTTAAATCCATTTGAGAATCTTTAGAAGAAAAAAAAAACAGTCACATCTCATTTTTAGGACCTCCCTCTTTGAATGGGGATTGAGCTGTTCCTTACTGCTCCCGTTAGCCTTTTATTTATGTTGGGTTGTAGGATTTAATTTTATGTTTTTCATCTCAAATACATAAAACTTTGATTCTGTGTTAACCAGAGGCCTTGTGACCTTTCTGGTGTGTGCCTAATTATTGTTGATGATGAGTATACTTGTATTTGGTGGAATTAGTTGTGTACTCTTAAATAAGCTCAATAGAAATATTCTGCTTTCAACTTCTTGAAGTAGCAATTTTTTATTTTGTTAATTTGCTGTGATACCATGCTGGGGTTAGCTGAAGCTTTGATGCTTTGATTCATGAGCAACCTTGGTTATTTCAAGGACTTGATAGCTTTGTGATGATGGAGATTTTTTTATACATTTAACTAATGCATGGGAAAGTATAAAAGCTGTCTTTCAATTATCTTGTGCACAAGGTTGGGAGCCATAAATAAGGTCATAAGAGGCAGGATTTGAAAAATGATAGCGAATTAACACTTGATTATCGCACAAATCCTGACTTTTGGGAGCCATAAATAAGTTCAGAGGCAGTATTTGAAAAATGAATTGCAAATTAACACTTGATAGTCGCGTAAGTCACGCCTTTCGTATGTTCTCTTCTTTGAACTCAAGCATGGATTCTACGGGATTTGAAAAATAAATAGTAAATAAACACTTGATTGTCGTGTAAGTCACGACTTCCGTCTGTTCTTCTCTTTCTGCACTTGAACATGAAACGAATAGCTAATTAACATTTGATTGTCGCTTAAGTCATAATTTTTTGTCTGTTCTTCTAATTCTCTGAACTCGAGCATGGGCTTTCCAAAATGTTGGCATCCACTGATTCCTCATCTGTAGCATTTAGCTCCTGAATATTAATATATATATATATCTGGAAGTTTGCAGCATCATCACTGCTTCTATATTCTTGTTCCTTGACTCTCAGCAATCGTACGGATAACACTATGTACACAAGTAAAAAGTATAAAAGAGTGAGTAAATATCAACAAGTTGAGGGGGTTAACTATTGGTCATATTTGCTCACTTGGTTAGAGTATTGTGGTAATAATGCGAAGATCGCAAGTTTGAAATCTACATGGGCTATAGTTTTATCATTTTTTTTCCGTCAGAATTGAGGATGTGAATAAACATATATTTTAATCCCCAAATTGTAGGGTGGCAGAAAAGCCCGAGGCCTGGCCCGGGGTGGAAAAAGCCCAGGCCGGGCCTTAAAATGAAAGCCCGCTCGGGCCCTAGCCCGGGTCGGGCTTTCCTATTTTGGCCTGGGCCCGGCCAAAATTAAAAAAAAAAACATAAATATATATATATATATATATAATATATTTGTATCATTTTTATTTATTTTTAGCATTTAAATGTTAATTATCAATGAAATTTGTTATTTATTATAAATTGTGTTTGTATATAGTGTAAATATATTTTATATTTTTATATTTTTTTAATTTTTTTAAATTTCGAGCCCAAAAAAGCTTGGCCCAAGCCCGGCCCGGCCCATTGCAACCCTTACCAAATTGTAACATTTTCCGAGTGAATAAATGTCTACAAGTTGAAGGAGTTTTTTTTGGAATTGTTAGAAATTCCGCCGCCAAACTACCCATTTCGGGTTTAAGTGGAGCAGATAAAACCTCCGGCTGTCTCAGACTCTTACAAGAAACGTACTCACTGGATTCGAACTCAGAACCTCAAGGTGAGATCTTGAATCCTACGTCACCAAGCCACGTTCCTTGGGGGACAAAGTTGAGGGAGTTAACAGTTAAAAATTCAATTTTTTAAGTATAATATATTTTTTTCCCTAATCGACTTAGCCCTAAAATTCAATACAATTCTGGGTCACTTCTTCTATACAAGTAAAAGGAAAGAACGAGTGAACATAGCTCAGTTAGTTAGAGCGTAGTGTTAATTACAAGAAAGTCGCACGTTTGAGATCTACATGGATCAAAATTTTACTTTTTTCTCTCAGAATTGAGGATGTGAAAAATATATATTTTAAAGGCCAAACTTCAAGTTTTTGTAACATCCCCGATCTGGAACGTGTTACCGGCGGGGGATAGCCGTACTAACCCCATAAGCCTCTGACCAAATAACTAACAATAGAAACTAATATACTTCCCTTTATATATCTATACTATGTGAGGGACCATAGCCCAACTCAAGAACAAAGAAAACGAACTCAATATTAATTACTTCATTTAATAATAAACAATTTTATAATGACTACATATGACCATGACTTATACAAGACTCACATTTGACTATAACTGGACTCTAACTATGTCTTTGACTCATACTGGTGGATTCAATCCCTAGTGACTGCATCAATATCCGTCCTCCCAAGCTCGTCCTCTGAGTACCTGTAAGATACAGAAACCAGAGTGGAGGTTAGATAGTCATACGATCTAAGTGAGTGGACTAAAAAAAAAAAAACTATTATAAAAACATTTGGTTCTAAAACCGAAAACTCATAAGATAATTTTATAAGAAAAATGATTTCTATTTTTAAAACTCTGAACTTCTTTTTTAAAACCTCTTATAAAACTTCTGTTTCGGGAAAACTTTCTTTTCTAAAACTCTTTGAAAACTATGTCTGAAATCTGAAAACTCTGTCTGAAAACCTCACATATGAGGACGTTACGTATCGCCGTCCCAAAAAATATGCCACTACTGTCTCTGAAACTGGTGGTTTTGGGGCGTTACGTATCACCGTCCCCCAAGCCACAATCTAGAACTAGGGGTGCGGATCTATGCTACCATCCAAGCTCTGAAACTAGGGTCTATGAGCGATATATATCACCGTCCCTCTAGCCATGCTCTAGGATCTGAGGGCGTTACGTATCGCCGTCCCTTCAGTCCTCTACATATGCACATGTTCTCTGTATCTGTCAATTTCATATTGTCTCAAGTTACATACTCTGGTGAGTTTTTACCTCATGCCCGAAAAGCATGAAAGCCATACTTTAAATCTTAAAACTGTAAACAATGTTCTCAAAGAATAACTGTATAACTGAAAAGAAAAGTTTTTAACGCCCTAAAGCGTAAAATGTAAGTTTGAAGCATGAATAAAAATAAAAATTAGTTTTAAATAAAAATGTCCACTCACAGTGCTATGACAAATCAATAGTGTTAACGGTGTGGGAGACCCTCTAGTATCCTGGCATCAATCTAAGATCCATACAATCGTTAGTTTCCATAACTCAGAATATCTTCATATGAAATAAATGAATATAAAATACATGGACACATAATCTTGTCAAAAATTGGAGATATCTATTGCATCTATGAATTTTACAGACTTAGGTTTGGAGTTATGCAAGTGCGGTAGCGGAAACTTATTTTACGTTAATCGTTAGAAAATTCACTGCATGACACCCAAATTGGAATTTCGCTACAATTAATCGGAAATGAATCTAAAGTTAAAATTTTAATAGAATGGTCCTTAATGTATCAAGTTTATGTTGGTTTTTACGGATCTTAATTCTGATTTCATTAACTCAAGTTATATACCGAAGTTGAAGGGCTGTCCAACTGAAAAACTGGGCAGCAGGTCGCCCGACTTCAAAAATTCGTTCTGGTCTCGTCTTAAGTCCAAAAATTCTAAATTTTGGATATGTAACTACCTTATATGTCTAGTTTATCCAGAAATTTTGGATATGTTACTACCTTATATGTCTAGTTTATCCAGAAATTTACGCTTCATCAATCGGACATCAGAAACATAACTTATAAGCAATTATTCACAGCCTGTCCGGAAAACATCCTAAACCAACATCGCCATGTAACATTCTTATTTTGCCTTCTTTTCTAATTCCATCAATCCAACAACCCCCAACAGAATTTTAACCATTTTAAGCACCATTTATAACATATGAATTGTGTTTACTTTCATCAATTAATTGAAATGTGGCATTATATCGAACATTGGTGTGCGGCATGCGTAAATCCCCCCATTCTTACAGTCTTAGGTAACTCTACTCCCATTTTACATAACCATCACATACTAACATCATTGAACTTCTAAAACCTAATCAAACTAACAAACTCGGATAACAAACCCAAAATTTACCCAACACCCATTTATTTTTCACAAATCATCCAAAGTCCATTTCATAACAATACTTCCATACTACAACCCAATAAGCATTATCTTACACTCCATTTAACATACATCAATCTTCAAATTTATCAATAATTCAATTCTTTATACACCAAACCACTTACTAATCCCAAAACTACTTAGCCTATTTTATCATTTTAATTTCATATCCTTAACTAGTATCAAAATACCTCATCTTTCACTTATTTAATCATACATCAAACCCCCCAAATTATCATTCAATCCAACTTCCAATCTATATTACATATTTTACCATTACATACCCAAACTTACCAAATTGGGGTTTATCAAGCATCAAATCATCAAATTCAACATTTAAATAAAATTTGGGTCTTGGGTTTCTTACCTCTTCATCTTGATTTCTTCACTTCCTAAACTCCTTAAGGGTTGCCAAGTTTCTTTTTCTAAGTCTTTTCTTCATCTTCTTCTTTCCCTCTCATTTTCCTTTCTTACTCACGGTTTCTTCTTTCTTTTTGTTTCTAAAATTTGTGATGAGTGAATAGTGAGTGCTTTATATAGTGAGGGGGTGTTAGATATTTTAAAATTTGTGGATAAGTGTAGAGTAATCTAGAAAGTTTGGGAATTTTGCATTTGACCCAAAAATCACTATTCATCCGAATTTTAACTTGTATTTTTGACCAACTTATGGTCCGAATTTGGGAAAATATTCAACGCAGAAGTTATAGGTCTCGATCTCAGCTTTTCGATGATATAAAATTCATAAAAATCGGAGATCGTATGAAAAAGTCATGCCTCAAATACCATGGGCGGTTCAAAAGAAATACGGTACAGTCCCGTCCCGGGACTTCAAGAAATTTTTTCGATCATCCCCAAAGTCATTCTACGAACATATTTGAGTCCCAACATAATTTATTTTACGTGCCTTCGTCCCATACGTAACAGTATCGCTATAGGTAGTTGTAAAAACTACCGGTCGTTACAGTTTTTTAGCAGAATTGAGAGAGTGGATGAATGTCTATAAGTTGAGGAAGTGAACCAATTGAAAAATTAATTTTTAAGAGTGTAGTATAAATTTTTTATTTGTTTTTCCCTTATGTGAGTCTCATTAGAAACTCGCATAAACCCTAAAATTCAATAAAATTCATGATCACCTCTTTGTATACAAGTAAAAGAAAATAACAATGAGAGTTAACTAATAGGCCAATTAGGTCAGTTGGTTAGAGGGTCGTGCTAATAACACGAAGGTTGCAGGTTTGAGACTTGCATGGACCAAAGTTTTATTGTTTTCTCCCTCAGAATTATGTATGTGAAAAAATATATATATTAAGGACCAAATGTCAAGTTTTTTTGTAGAATTGAGAAAGTGAATAAATATCTACAAGTTATGGAGTGAACCGGTTGAAATTTCATTTTAAGTGTGCAATATATATTTTTTAATGTTTTCTGATAAGGATCCAATTTTAGAAACTCGCATAATCCCTCAAATTCAATATAACTCAATGTCACCATCTATACAAATATAAGAAAAAAAGAAGATAGTGAATAAATATTTACAAGTTGAGAGAGTTAATCAACTAGGACTATTAGCTCAGTTGGTAAGAGTCGTGCTAATAACGTATTTGAGCTTTTTTTTAAACTGTTTTCTCCCTTATGATTGAGGATGCGAATAAACATACATTTTAAGGCCAAATTTTTATTTTTCGGTATAATTGAGAGTGAATAAATGTCTACAAGTTGAGGGAGTGAACCGACTGAAAAGTTTAATTTTTAACTGTGTAGTATAATTTTTTGAATGAGAATCTCATTTTAGAAATTCGCATAAGCTACAAAATTCAGTATAACTCAGGGTCACCTTTATCTACACAAATATAAGCAAAGAAAGTTGAATAGATATCTACAAGTTAAGGGAGTTAACCATCCAAACACATTAACTTAGTTGGTTAGAACGATATGCTAATAACACGAAAAATTGTAATTTCGATACCTATATAGGTCAAAATTTTACATTTTTCTTCCTTAGATTTGAGAATGTGAATAAAAATATATTTAAGGGCCAAATTGCAACATTTGCGACAAAATTGAGATAATGAATAAATGTTTACAAATTAAATGTTTATTTATTTATTTTCTTAATAAGTGTCTCATTTTAGAAACTCGCCTAAATCCCAAAATCAAATACAACTCAGGGTCCTTATGTGTACACAAGTATAAGAAAATAACAAGCGAGAGAACATATATCTACAAGTTGATGGAGTTAACCAATCAGACTTATTAGCTCAATTGGTTAGAGCGTAGTGCTAATAACGCGAAGGTCATAAGTTTTAGACTTGTATGGGCCAATTTTTTTTACCGTTTTCTCTCGGAATTTAGAATTTGAATAAACATACATGTTACAAGCTAAATTGTAACTTTTTCAGCAGCCGTTGAGAGTGAATAAATATCTACAAGTTGAGGGAGTGAACCTGCTGAAAATTCTATTTTTAAGTGTGTAATATAATTTTTTTTCCTGATAAGAGTTTTATTTTAGAAACTCACATAGGCCATAAAATTCAGTAACATTCACGATTAATTCTATTTATAAAAGTATAAGAAAAGAACAAAAGAGTGAGTAAATAACTACAAGTTTAGGGAGTTAATCATTTAGGTCTATTAGCTCATATAGTTTAAAGCGTTGTGCTGATAACGCGAAGGTTACAAATTAGAGACCTACATGGGCCAAAGTTTTCCATTTTTCTCCCTCGAAAGTGAGGATATGAATAAGCATACATTTTAAAGGGCCAAATTGTAATTTTTTAATTCGATTTTTTGAGTTTGTAATAAACAATTTTTATTATTTTTCTGATAAGGGTCCTATTTTAAAAACTCGACTTAGCCTCAAAATTCAGTACAACTCAAGGTTACCCATGTCTACACAAGTATACGCAAAGAACATGATAATGAATAAATATCAACAAGTTGAGGGATTTAACCAACTAAGCCTACCAAATTGTAATATTTTTGGGCAGAATTGAGAGAGTGAATAAATGTCTATAAGTTGAGGGATTGAATCGGCTTTCAAATACATAAATTTATTTTTGGTGGGGGTGCAAGAACCTGTAAAATAATTATGAACATATTGTTGGAGTTGGTGCTTTAAGTGTCAATCCGATTGATCTATTGTACATTTTATTATTTATTAATAAAATAATTACATTTTCATTTCATACCTTATTAATGATATTGTCATTATGCACATTGGATTGGTGTATAAATATGCTAAGAATGATATCGATCTTAGAATAGTCTTTTAGTAATATTGGACAATAGGTGGTTCGACATTGGGATAAATATTACTATTGTAATATATTCTTAAAGTAAATATTCATTGTCGTTGGTTTTGGAATACGGTTGAATTCCTATAATCTATAGGACTAGTACATGTCGTATATTAGAATTGGAGTTCCGATGGTTTAACCCGATGTACTATGAGCTTTGGAAACTCGTATAGACGTTTGGGTATTGGTTAGACCGAGTACTGAATGACTCACATGTGATTCCTAATAGTTGGAAGTACACACCACCGTCAATAGGTTTCTTCTCGAGTCGAGTAACATATGTAATCCTTTGATTATATGATATCATTGATTTTTTGTGAGATCCTTCACACTTTGATGCCATGTATGTTATAAACCTTTCATGGTTTAGCCGCTAGATGTTCGTTGGGTGTGGACCGATGCACTCGTTAATCAATTACGAATCAAGATAGAATCTGTCGGCCCGTATATGTACCATAAGAGGTTTAGGTATCCATGTAAGTAAGTCACGATTCTTAAAGCTTTGGCCAAAATTGATCACCGAGGGTGGATTCCATCATTATGAAGAATCGTGGACATGTCGACATGAGATGTGCGCCTCAGAAACTTGACGGTGTATTCTATGTTTCATGAGAACAACTCAGATAGCCTTTGACTGATGGATTGTTAAATATATGTGATGACCTCGATTTATATTGTTCATAAAGGTCATTCATGTTCTTCGTGAATTCGGAGGTGGGCGAGTTGCGTAGATATTAGCTAGGCTTATATGACGAACATGTCTGAACTTAGAGTCTTCCAATATAAAGTGTATTCATTGAGCACCTGGGTAGCCGATTAATTGTGATAAAAGATAATATTCGATATTATAATTATCAACTAATATAATCAAATGTTATTGGATAGCATTGATTATTTGTTTTGACCTAATTGGATTAATTCAATATTTACACAAGAGCCTTGTCATAATTTCATAATTATCTCTACCATTTGAGGATATTATAATAATTGCAAGTATATAATTATAAATATTTTTTGCTTGATTTAATTGGATTAAATCAAAGTGGAAGACATGTAACTAATCCATTAATTAAGCTTAGTCTTGATTTAATTGGATTAAATCAAAGTGGTAGATAAATGTGATTAGTCACACCTAATTATACATATTTTGATAAATTAGATTAACCCCACATAAAGGTTGATTAAAACTTCTATTAATTAAAAATTACCTAAATTTTACTATAAATAGCAAACTTGAGTAATGATTTTAATCAAGCTTAAGAAAGCTAAATACAAGCAATTCGTGGAGAAATTAGGCTAGAGAAGAGAGGTGTTTAGATTAATTTTGGAAGATTTTTACAACATTTCAACAAGGAGGAATCAAGATTGGATATTGGAGTGAAGTTTGCTTGCATTAGAATCAAGATTAGATCTTGTAGTCAAGCTTATTAATCCTTGGAAATTCTTCAACCATTTCAACAAAGGAGAAGTAGATTGGATCTTACATCAAGCTTATTATGTAAGTTTGAACTTCTCTTAAGTTATATTCTTCATCAGTGAGTTTTTCATTAGTGAGTTATATAGTGATGAATTATGTATTGGATGCATGATTACATAGCTTAAAGTTGAAATAAGACTAATAAATTATGTTATGATGCTTTGGAAGTATAAACACAATATGCTTATTAATTAGGTCAAAGATGTTCATGTTGGACATGAAATAATTAATAAGAGTTTTGAACTCTATATTAAAGCTTAAAGCTTAAAGCTTAGAGCTATGACTATCATTCTAGAATCACTTGACCACCTTTGGGTGAACTAGAATTGTTTATGAGACATTTCATAGTGGGATTCTAAATTAATTTGTGTTTTGATTCAAATAAATGCATATGTGTACTTAGAATATATGTATGTTAGTTGTATAACATGTGTTGTGGTTGGTTTTGATGTTAAAATTGGTTTTAAGGTGTATTGAAATTATATTAGGAAATTGGAAGTGTTTAAGATTGATTTGAATGTTGAAATTGCTCACTATCTAGGGGGCGTCGCAATACTGACCTTACAGCATCGCGACACTGAGCATCAGATCTCCGAGCGTCACGACTCTCACCCTTAAGCGTAGCGACGTTAGATTGTTCAGCTCTCGGATTTGACCTCGCACTTTGGAGTATCGCGACTCCTAATTTCCGTGTCGTGACACTCAACTTCTCCACCGCGACACCGAGAGTTGATGAACACTAAAATTTCATTTTCCCCGTTTCGAAGCATCCGAACTCCGATTTGGTCCCTTTTTTCCTACGGACTCATATCAAAATGTAATTTTCATTAAAATATTTTAAAAAAACCTATCTCTGATATCCTTGGGTTAGACCCACTTCCGCTGTGCGGGACACCGATCCGATCCTATGAGTTTTACAACTGCCCCAACAGAATGATATCAGTAGCGAGACTTAACCATGCAACACATATTGCATGTTTGACATGTATTTGAATTTATGCCTCTGTATTTTAATTTAATTATGCATAAGTGATGAGTGGTAAAACTATCACTATTTCCCACTCATTTAACTTAATATTTTTATCTTGAGTTTTGTGAATATTTTGATGTGTTTTTTGTTATTTTGTAGATAAATAAAGTTTCAGGATATTCTGGAGGTGATTTGGAGCAAAACTGTGAACTTTGGTGAAATTTGACAAAAAGGGTATTTTGGTAATTTTGGACGTCCCGACACAAATTTTGGTAATTTTGGGCATCCCGACACCAAAATAAAGTTTCAAGATATTCTGGAGGTGATTTGGAGAAAAACTGTGAAATTTGGCAAAAAGGGTATTTTGGTAATTTTGGGCGTCCCGACACCGAGGGTGTTTTGGTAATTGCACCACCATGCCACATGTCAAAAATTCAACGAGCCGTCTTTTTTAGCACACCATGCCACGTGTCGAAAATTCAGCGATCTAAAAAAAATAATAATAAAATAATAAAATCAGAAAAAAATAAAAAAAAATAAAAATCAGAAAAATAATAATAAAAAAAAAATTGGATTTTTTTGCCTATAAATAGATTTCGAATTTCTTAGTTTCAAATGTACCAAATCCTCTGTAAATACTTATATAATAGAGAGTTCTTCATATTTCTTCTTTTATTCAATTTTATTTACGCTTTGTAGTAGTAATTCTATTCATCCATGAGGGGGTAACCTCTCCATGCTGAGGTAATAAGGTAATTCTTTTACTATTGCTTTTTAGATTAATCTCCCTTAAAATATGATATATAAACTATTTAAAATCAGATTAATAAAGGATACCGCCATTCCGGACGGTTGGTTATTTTATTTAATCTGGTTAACCTGACTTAATGAGGATATCGCCACACTGGACGGTTGATTTAAGTTTATATTCTGTTCCGCCTTATGGCTGGTATATTTGAATTTGACTTAATCAGGATACCGCCATTCTGGACGGTTGGTTTAAAATATCACAAGTTAATATATTATTATTTTATGGGAGATATCTAAATAGTAAAAAGTATAAGTTAATTCCTTTTACCTTAGCATTTCTTTTTATTACTTTTCAGCAATTTCATTTTATGTTTTTTAAGTTTTTATCAGTTTTAATTATGTATAGTAACTAAGTTAAATATCTAAGGTTGTGATTAAATCTAATATCACCGATTTAAAAAGGGTTAGATTATAGTTTGGGTAATTAAAGAATTATTTGTTGAGTCATAATCTTAATGCATTTTTATTAACTGATCACTAATAAAATTGATTAGATAAAACTTAAAATGAACTAGACATATGGATTTTAAGTTTAAAAGACCTTATATTCAACAACCCACGATCTTCTTTAAGGATAGATAACCATTAATAGATTTCCTTACAGGATAGACATATACCTGTCGGGCGGGGGTAATCAATAATTGGAATTCAATCTTAATGAATCTAGGTAATTTAATTGACATAGACATATGGTTCAATTTGATTATTCTAGGTATTTGTAAATGACCATCGGAATAGGCTTTTACATAATTTAGTGTTCCAGATTAATAATTCAATATTTTACCCAACTATGATTTAACTACTTCATCTTTTAATTGATATTAGAAAGATTCACAACCCTAGATCTTTGAGTCTTTTATTTTCCTTAGTATTTTCTTTTGTCTTTTTATTTATTTATTTATTTAGCAACTCTACAAATCAAATCATTTCAAGCAATCAATTCACTTCTCCTTAATTAGATATTTGTAAATAAATAGTATCATCAATTAATAACAACAGTAGGAATTAAGTCCTCGTGGGATCGATATTTTTATACTACTTGAACGATACGTGCGCTTGCGTTATACGTGTGTGTTTACGCCGGTCAAGTTTTTGGCGCCGTTGCCGGGGACTTATATTTCTTGAGTTATTAATTTTGAAGCTATCTAATTTACTTATATTTATTTCTTTATTATTATCTGTACTTTTTATTTCTTTCTTTTGTTTTCAGGTGATTAAAAAAATGGAACATTTTGAAACGTTACGAGCTTTACTAGAAAAAGATACACCCCAAATCCAGGAGCAACAGTCCGGTTTTCTGAGGCCTGTTGTCCAGCCCAACAACTATCACTGGAAGCCAGAATCAAGCAATACTACATTTGCTCATCAGAATGAAATGGGGAGATGTGTAATTTGTGACGGTAACCACCCGAGCGATCAATGTATATACCTTTCAGAGTGGCAGAATTATTGGAATCATTCAAGGTACGTAGAATCATCACATTTTCCATCTTATCCACCATCTATCTACGATCTTCATCAAGAAACAGATCCATCAGAGGAAGATCAGTTGAATGACATGCTAAAAGATTGGCTCAAGAAACGAGAAGCTCAATTTGATGTACAAATTCAGAGTCAAGCGGCGTCTATACAAAGGATGACAGATCAAGTTAGACAACTAACAGAGAACCTGAATCACATATCTCACGGAGCAAATTCAAATAATACTGAAGAAGCCTTTGAATATCCTGAGATTCATCATGACATCATAACAGAGGACGAGGTTGAACAGTATCAAGAATCAGAGGTATCAGCTCAGGAGCCTGCACCAACAAAGTCTCAATTTGATTTTAATTATTCTGACTCTGACGAGGATGAAGAAGCTGAGATTCTTGTACTAACTGCACCAACAAGGACGGATGGAACTTTCCATCCTCAGAATGCAGATCTTGGAGAATGCTTTGCACTAATGTTTGAAGACGATCTACCTAAGCCAATCAGCTCACTCAAACCAGAGGATGAAGACCTAATGTCTGAATCATCTTTACATCATCAGGCAGATACTTATGAAGCATGCATTTCACAAATGACAGATGAAGAACTTGTTGGATAATATGACCCATAGCGTCACTATTTGTACAGATCATTGTGTTGTTGTACAAATAACTATGTGACAAAGGAGATTGCACTCTTATCATTTGTGATTAGATCACCTTAGATGTATAAATGATGAGAGGTCCCTATGATTTGTTCCTGGACGGAGAATGATATGAGACAGTATCAGTCCACGTAGGATAAATCATTAAACATCCCTAGCCGGAGTATTATCGAGACAGGACATCGATAATGCGGAATAGGCTAGTATTGCACTTGTGCGCGTTGTGAGGGCACAACGGCATAGTTCTCATATATTTAAGTATTTGATACTTATGTAAGTGCGATAGGAGGTTGTGTTTCACCGATGGTACGGGAAACAGCTTCGCTCTGGATAGACCCCTCGGAATCCCATTGGTATTATGACTATGTGTCTATGGGAGTCCGACATCAGGGTATGTGTATTTGGTCTTAACCTGAGACTTGCATCGCTAATGCTTACGACAATCAATATACTTTGGTTGAGGTCGTCTAGGACTCTAACCGGTTCTGTGTACGCCAATACTGGGTATATTGAGAATCGTAGAGTGTTGGGTGTGATGTCAAGACGGAAGTATCACTCCAGTCATAGTGGAGATGATGTCACGCAGGATACGGTATTAGTGCTCTTAAGTGATGCGCATCCAATCGTGATATTATGACTAGGTCATGAATATCCGATTATAGAGACTAGTTACCAGACATCCGACATGTGATTCGGACGGGGCAGACACTTATCCAGCCCCAGCCCTAGCACGTGACTATCCGATACTGGACCGACATACGCAATACTTGGTATACTACGCTTGATATAGATCTTAATATTCTTAGATGAATATGACCGGAGATTTTGGTAGACATAGTGCTTTGCTAGGAGCCGACCTTGTCTCGTAAATCGGTAGAACGTAGTACTTGGTACGTGCGTGATTCGGATACGCCGACGACCGTATTTACTGCCAATATATCCGCAGATCTCATGGGTCGCTTCCCGATAATCCACCGATGACGCATAACTCGCACTCTTAAATAATCTGGGATTATATAGAAGAGAGAGAAAATTAATCTAGGATTAATTAAGGAGATATTTTATCTAGGATAAAATATCGTCTAGAGAGAGATAATGATTAATTTGGAATTAATCGATGAATTAATATATTCGATATATTAAACGAAATTGGATTTCGACGCGGAATTAAAATTAGATTTTAATTCGGGCGAACGAATTAATTTGGAATTAATTCGTTAGCGACGTGAATAGTGAATTCGCTAGGCGTAATCATTTAATTACGACGCAACGGAAAGTTCATTAATTTGGAATTAGCGAACCCGAGCCCGAGTGTGATTGCGAGCGCATTCGTATTTCGAATTCGAGTGCGGCGTCGCAAGTCGCATCAAGCGTCAAATCATTCGTCACATCAAGCGTCAAATCAAATGTCACTTTGAGTGATGTGATTGATTGATGTGATTGATTGATTGATTGAAAAGACAACTAGTCACTTTGAGTGATGGTAGTTGTTGGAATAGTTGATGGTTGTTGGAAAGTTTGATTTGCTTTTGTATTTGACTTTTATATGTCAAATAATTGGTAAATCAAATTATTATTTTTTGGAAAAATATATAAATGTATTAGATACACTTTTCAAAACATTTCAACACAATTCTCTTTCTCTCTTACTCCTCTTAGCTCACGCCCAAGGGGCTCCAAAACAGCTCACTGGTTTCTTCCAAAAACGTGAGCAGTGGGAAGCAAAGAGTGGATGTTCATGGTGAAAATCCAAGTGCTAGCACACTTACGAGACTTGCGAAGGTGGTAGGGAGGTTCACCCATGAGCCGGGATCCGTTCGACGAGGCTTGGAGCTCCGTTTTCTCAGCTCAAATCAGAAAGATTGAGGCAGTGGACTGCTGCAGTGGGTGTGTAAGGCAGTGAGCATTTTGGCCTTGATTCGTCTCCAAATCGACTCAACCGATCGATGTGAGTATTCCGCTATCTCCGTTGGTGTATTCACGCATGATTTTCATTGCTTGTTTGATCTTGGGACCTAGAATAAACCTAACAGAACTCAATGCAGAAATCTTAAAACTCATCTGTGAAGAAAAGGTGGAGGAAGAGCCAGAGCAAATGGAAGAACAAAAGTTAAAAGATCCAATGCATTCAGGCGAAACATCACTGTTTTGGGGAGTACAATTTAGAGATATTAATCAGAAGCTTGACAGAATGGAAATTCCATTCCAAGTCAAGCATCATACAAGACCTCCTGATTTTCTTTCTTTCTTTTCAGGAATCACTGGAGCAACAAAAGTTAAAAAGGTGGCACAAGCACTGAATGAGACAAAATTCATTTTACCACCTTACCGTTGGAAGAGACCCTTCAAAAGCAACGCACATGGGAATGTCCTTAATAGAACATCCAAAACGACGCTGAAACCACCTTGACAGATGGATTTCAGTCATGTCTGGCTGAAGACGAAAAATTTAGCGCTAGCAGGGAGGCAACCCATGCAATTTGTTGTATTTATGGAAAGACAGCGATCATGGAATTCAGCTAATCAGATACTATCTTCTAAACTCTTCTTTTACTGTTTAAGACATTGGGGACAATGTCTCATTTAGGTTTGGGGGTGAGGGAATTAGTTGATTAGTATCCTGTTTATAGTTTGTGTTATTTTTAGTTCAAAATTTTTCGAAAAATACAAAAAAAAAAAAAAAAATTTCAAAAATTTTCAAAAATTACAAAAATATTTTGCATTCAAGAGAAACATCATTGTTATGGATCAAGGTTTGGTGTCTTCCTTCACTCACTACCTTTCTATAAAGAAAAACTGTGAAGGCACCTAGATAATCTTGTTGTGATAGACTAGTTTGGAGGACTCGTTGTTTATTCCTGACACCAAGCGATAAGAGCCTAAGGGGCTTGGGTATTTAAGTGAGCCTCGCTCCACCCTCCCTCTGGGGAATCTACAATGGGAAGTCCATTCGTCAGTTAGTCACACCATAAACTCGTTGGCACGTACCATAAGGTATAAAAAAGGTGTGTTCACTTGGTCGCTTGAACCCTTGAGTGGGGAGTCCTAGTTGTGAACAATCCTTCGTCAGCGAGAGCCTTTGATTAAACTTCTAAAACCACATGTAAATTATAGTTATATGACCAGTAGAAATGTTTTGTTGTTATTTGACTAAAATAAATTGGTAAGAAATAACTGTGTAAGGAATTTCCACTCCTGAGACGTATTTCAAACCTAATTCAAAACAAGTTAATTTTTGTTTATTCACTTTTGAATTATTTAATTTGTAAATTCTCCATAAAAATTGACTAAAATGGATCTTCATATACTTAGTTGGCAGATATTATCAACATACATGGTAACATACGGACATAGGATAAAATTGAAAAGATTGTAATATTCAGTGCTATAGTTTAATTGGAGAAGCATCTCAAAAAGTGATAGAATTAAAATAAAAAAAAACATCTGAGATCCGAGTTATTAAGTCTGTAAGGGTATTTTAATACCTAGTGCCCTAAAATCAACTGGTTTGGGAGTCACTGGCCCAAAGCTCGTTACATGGATCAAAAAGATGATAGAAAAATAAATATAAATATCTGAAGTCTGAGTAATTAAGTCCGTATGGGTGTTTTAACACCTGGTGCCTTAAAGCCAACTGGTTTGGGAGTCACCGACCTAAAGCTCGCTACATAAATGGAAGGTATTGTATATAAATAAAAAATAGAGAAAAAAAATCAGAAAAATCAGAAAAATTTATTCCATTACTACAAAAGGTGTGAAATCTGATAGAACTTTAGGACAAAAATATTACTCTCTTATCAACTGCACTTATGACCGTTGTGGGCAAAAATGAGTTGTTAATATTTTGTTGGCTGTGTATATGAAGAATGGTAAAAATAATCGGAGAATTACTTATTTAATAATTTAGAATGAAACAAAACAACTACTAAACTTGGAGTAGAAGTTTCACATGATTAGTCACGAACTTCTTATTATCTTTTCTCTTGTCTTTTTGCTTTTGTGTGCATTAGTTCACTACCTTTTTACTTTTATAAAATGTTTGGGTATCATTGCTGTAAACCTTCACGAGACTACAACTCGTCCACTAGGGACACCTAGGGGTTTAAAGCTTGTTGCATATGCTAAATGCAATCGTGATCCCTACGAAAGTGGCTTAGTTAAAATTTTATTATGTTATTTTATTTTGCTCGAGGACTAGCAAAATGTTAGGTTTGGGGGTGTGATGAGTGGTAAAACTATCACTATTTCCCACTCATTTAACTTAATATTTTGTATAGATTCTTGAGTTTTGTGAATATTTTGATGTGTTTTGTGTTATTTTGTAGATAAATAAAGTTTCAGGATATTCTGGAGTGGATTTGGAGCAAAACTGTGAAATTTGGTGAAATTTGGCAAAAAGGGTATTTTGGTAATTTTGGACGTCCCGACACAAATTTTGGTAATTTTGGGCATCCCGACACCAAAATAAAGTTTCAAGATATTCTGGAGGTGATTTGGAGCAAAACTGTGAAATTTGGTAAAAAATGTATTTTGGTAATTTTGGGCGTCCCGACACCGAGGGTGTTTGGTAATTGCACCACCATGCCACATGTCAAAAATTCAACGAGCCGTCTTTTTTAGCACACCATGCCACGTGTCGAAAATTCAGCGATCCAAAAAAATAATAATAAAATAATAATAAAAATCAGAAAAATAATAAAAAAATAAAAATCAGAAAAATAATAATAAAAAAATTGGATTTTTTTGCCTATAAATAGATTTCGAATTCTTAGTTTCAAATGTACCAAATCCTCTGTAAATACTTATATAATAGAGAGTTCTTCATATTTCTTCTTTTATTCAATTTTATTTACGCTTTGTAGTAGTAATTCTATTCATCCATGAGGGGGTAACCTCTCCATGCTGAGGTAATAAGGTAATTCTTTTACTATTGCTTTTTAGATTAATCTCCCTTAAAATATGATATATAAACTATTTAAAATCAGATTAATAAACGATACCGCCATTCCGGACGGTTGGTTATTTTATTTAATCTGGTTAACCTGACTTAATGAGGATACCGCCACACTGGACGGTTGATTTAAGTTTATATTTTTGTTCCGCCTTATGGCTGGTATATTTGAATTTGACTTAATCAGGATACCGCCATTCTGGACGGTTGGTTTAAAATATCACAAGTTAATATATTATTATTTTATGGGAGATATCTAAATAGTAAAAAGTATAAGTTAATTCCTTTTACCTTAGCATTTCTTTTTATTACTTTTCAGCAATTTCATTTTATGTCTTTTAAGTTTTTATCAGTTTTAATTATGTATAGTAACTAAGTTAAATATCTAGGGTTGTGATTAAATCTAATATCACCGATTTAAAAAGGGTTAGATTATAGTTTGGGTAATTAAAGAATTATTTGTTGAGTCATAATCTTAATGCCTTTTTATTAACTGATCACTAATAAAATTGATTAGATAAAACTTAAAATGAACTAGACATATGGATTTTAAGTTTAAAAGACCTTATATTCAACAACCCACGATCTTCTTTAAGGATAGATAACCCTTTAATAGATTTCCTTACAGGATAGACATATACTTGTCGGGCGGGGGTAATCAATAATTGGAATTCAATCTTAATGAATCTAGGTAATTTAATTGACATAGACATATTGTTCAATTTGATTATTCTACGTATTTGTAAATGACCATCGGAAGAGGCTTTTACATAATTTAGTGTTCCAGATTAATAATTCAATATTTTACCCAACTATGATTTAACTACTTCATCTTTTAATTGATATTAGAAAGATTCACAACCCTAGATCTTTGAGTCTTTTATTTTCCTTAGTATTTTCTTTTGCCTTTTTATTTATTTATTTATTTAGCAACTCTACAAATCAAATCATTTCAAGCAATCAATTCACTTCTCCTTTAATTAGATATTTGTAAATAAATAGTATCATCAATTAAAAACAACAGTAGGAATTAAGTCCTCGTGGGATCGATATTTTTATACTACTTGAACGATACGTGCGCTTGCGTTATACGTGTGTGTTTACGCCGGTCAATAAGTATTATTGGATGTGTATTATATGTTTTAAATTAAAATTTTGACCTAATTTTGTTAATGACTTGATTGTCATAAATCTCTCATGATTATGTAATTACTTTATTTTAAGTAATAATATGAGTGATGTTGGAGCATTATTGGAAGATTCTTCTTGTTAATATGGAGATGAACGAGTTCTTACTACTTATATCCAAGATCGTCATTATTGTGAGGGTAGAAGTGCTAGGAACTTAGGTCGCTTTGGTAAAACATTAGATGTAGTGTGATGAGTTAACACAATCATCCAATACCGTCATTATTGTGAGTGTGTACATACAAAACTTAATAATGCACATTGACAAGTATACACTTGGAATATGTCTTAATCCAAGACAGTCTTAAGTGTGAGGATAAGATACAGTTCATGACCAAACTAAGAGTCACATGAATGTGATTGACCTTGAAGGTCTACCTAATAAGTTTATAAAGGCCAAGACCGTTGATAGTGTGAGGCTGGAGTAAATGTCATGGGATGCACTTACCGCTATGAAATTATGATAGTCAAATTTCTATTTTTCGTTAAAGGATGACACTAATATATTTAAAATTTCATAATTAATTAATGTTATTATTTTGAAATGAAAAATATTGTGATATTGTTTAAAATATTGTCTTGTAGATGGTTGCTGCAAATCCATTGACGAGACTTTTGGATTCTAATAAACTAAAAGGAGTTGAGAACTACTTTGAGTGGGATTTGAACATCTGCCTTGTCTTGGAGTTTGAAAAATTAACTTACGTAACAATCAATCCATTGCCTATTGAAATCGATCATGAATCCACTCCTGAAGAGTAATAATTTTTCTTCAAAATGGAAGTATGATAACATGAATGAGAAATCCTACATTTTAGGATGGTTCCAGATTTGCTGAGACAACACATAGAGGTATCAAATGCTTGGAACATTATGCGAACACTCAATGAGTTGTTCAAGGCAAATCAATAAATCGAAATTTATCGGAGATTTAAGGAATTGTTTCGTGCTGAACTCAAGGATAGAAGAGCTGTCAACATTCATGTTTTGAACATGATTGACCAGATCCGATATCTGAAATAATAGGATATTGTGACTGATGAACGGTTAGGCCGTAATTTGATTTTGTCTTCTCTGCCAGGAACTTATGATGGCTTTGTATTAAACTTTCATATGCACTCAATGCAAGCCAGCTATGAAGAACTTCATAATATGTTACGCATGACGGAGCATGATATGAGGAAGTGCAACCCATTTTATACCTTCATAATCTCTCGAGATATCTTTAGAATACAAGCACACTCAATTCTCTGATTTTCTCTTTAATTTTTTTGATGCTTTTACTACATCTAAAGTTATGTTTTTTTAGGCGTTGATGTGGTCCGAACCATTCTTCAACTTATATTTCCTTATATGAGTCGTGTTAGGATCCTCTTTCCTTGTTTGAGTTATGTTATGATGTTATTTTCTTGTAAAAACTTCTTTCCTCTTCAATGTGTATCACTGATTTACTGTTTAATAGTAAAAATTCATCATTTACCTTTTATGATATGATAATGAAACTATTTTAATTTTAACTTATCGGGTCAGTCAAATCATATTACCAAAATAAAATAAGATATGTCGAGTCTGCCTCTGCAATATTCTTGACTAACCAACCAAATGGTAGGTTTTTTATGAAGTTTTTTATGCTTGTCAGAAATCTCCGCCAATAATGATATATTCTAGACATGGTGTATGAAACCCAAAAGTAAGTTCTCAACCTGATGATTACTAAACAATGAATTAATTGCACTTATTGAGGTTGTTGGTAATTTTCAAAATATTTGTTT
Organism: Zanthoxylum bungeanum; assembly: GCA_019454045.1. Lineage (NCBI taxonomy): Eukaryota > Viridiplantae > Streptophyta > Magnoliopsida > Sapindales > Rutaceae > Zanthoxylum > Zanthoxylum bungeanum. Next base: position 141,241 of record SKCR01035468.1, read on the forward strand.
TTAATTGCACCAAATTACTTCTTTACATCAAAAGGTAAATAGAAATGAGGTTTGTATAAGTGTCAGTAATACGCAAATCATTCAAAGTTTAGAGAACCAAATTTTAAGTTTATCTAGAAGTGATCTATTTTGATATTTTAATTCGATGGTTTTTATTTTGTTCAATATTTGGATATTTAAGTTTGGTTAACCGAATTTGGGTTCAGTGGACCGAATTTCTAACAACCCATAATTTGTTTGATATTGTATATGAATAGAGTTTATCCATTCATACATTTTGAAAATATGTCTTGTCATAAAAAAAATTATTGATTGAAAGATACATGTTATGATTATTTTACTACTTTTGTGACACCCCCGATCTGGGAGATGCTACCGGCAAGGGATAGACCGCTAACCCTCTAAGCCTCTGACTCTGATAACTGCTATATATTACTGATATTCTTTCTCTAACCATATTTCATATATGGGACCGATACAAAATACAACATAATTTTCCAATGACTGTTCCCATAATCAGAAACTAAATACATGATTTTTACTTTGATTCTGAGTGGACTCTTCTGCTCTCTGACTCTGAACTGGTGGACTCCAAACCCTATGATTGTATCAGTATCCATCCTCCGGAGCTCGTCCTCCAATGGTACTTACAAAAACAGAAAACTGAAAGTGGGGTTAGATCGTTTTACGATCTAAGTGAGTCGACAAAAAACTGAAAACTGATGTAAAAACTTTTAGTTTCAAAACCATAGTTCCAAAAACATCTTTATATGGAAACTCTTTTCTGGAAAATTACTCTGAACTCTCTTTATAAAACTTATCTTTCTGAAAACTGATTTTGAAACTCTGGTTTCCGAAAATTATTTTCTAAAATCTGATTTCTGAAAATTGTGTACTGTAAATCTGAAAACGGTGTACTGAAAATCTGAAAACTGTAAGCTGCTCTGTATTTGAAAAACCTTGACGTATGAGGGCATTACGTATCGCCGTCCCCCCATACGCCTAACTGTAGCCAGCAGTGCAAATCCATGACTTTGGGGCGTTACGTATTGTCGTCCCCCAAAGCATGTCGCTACTGTCTCTGAAACTGGTGGTCTTATGGCATTACGTATCGTCGTACCCCAAGCCACAAACTAGAACTGGGGGTGTGGACCTATGCTACCACCCAAGCTCTGAACTAGAGTTTATGTACACGAATCTATGCCATCATCCTGGCTCTAAAACTAGGATCTATGGGTGTTACGTATCGCCATCCCCCTAGTCCTCTACATGTGCACATGTCTCTGTCCGTCAATTTCATATTGTCTCAAGTTACATACTGGGGTGAGTTTTTCCCTCATGCCCGAAAACATAAAACTAATATTGAAAACATATCTTTTCCAAATCATTTCGTAGAATATGTTAAATCATACATGATAAAAAAGCAAAATTGACTAACGTCCTATTTGCAGAAAATATAAGTCTGACATTTAAATTCGAAATAATAAAGAAAACAAGTAACAGAGAAATGGTCCACTCACTAAGCTTAAACTGGCTGGCATTCGCTTGCTGAAGGAAATTTATGGTTCCCGCGACAATTTAAAATTGACACCCTTGGTTAGAACTAGGTTGGAACTAGGTTGGGAAACATATTCCGTAGTAAACTAAATTTATCCATTCAAATACTTATATCATGATGTACTGTGCGATTACGAACTGATACGAGACTCTTAGGGCGGCTTCTAACACACTGGGGTTGAGCTGAAATGATTAAAATCAATTTGGCCGAATTTTGTATCCGCGTCGCGATGAAATGGTCATACTCGTTGCGCCACGCGTCAGCCAGAAACTGCCCAGGAATTTCATCACGCGTCACGACGCAAGGGTCTTCATGAGTCGCGACACAGACCTGTTATCCAAGTTTCCTGTATTTTCTTATCTTATGCGTTTCTCATCCAATACTTTCTTAATACTTCCACATCAATTTTATCACACACATCACTTCATTAAACTTCAAATACACATGATCTACATCCAATTAACATCCCTAACAACTCTTTAAACCTTCAAATCATCAACTTTAACCAAACTTTAAAAACTCCCAATTTGGGTTTCTTAGCTAATAAATCATTCCTTTCACTTATTATTCACTAAGATACAATCCATATCATGCCATCAACATTTATTTACCATTTTATTTTCAAAATAAAACAATTTAAGATTTGGGTCAAAATGGGTTTTACCTTCCATTCTCTTGATTTTTTCTTCTTCCTCAAGCTTCCATGGGTGCCAAGCTTCTTTGTTCTTCCTCTCTCTTCTCTTCTTCTTTTCTTTCTTTTATTTTTCTTCTTCTTCTTCTTCTCTCTCCTCTCTCTCTCTCTCTCTCTCTCGTTCTTCTTCTTTCTCTCACGCCATTTCCTCTTTTCTTTCTATTTTTTTATTTCAAAAATAGGTATTTATGAATAGTTGACCCTTTATATAGTGGGGTCATTTGATAATTGGAAAATATGAAGAAAAGTGTGGAAGTATGTGGAAAGTTTGAGTTTTCCCTATTTTGACCCGAAATTACTATCCATCAGGATTTTGACTTGCAACTTTGACCAGCTTTTGGTACGAATTTGGAAAAATATTCAACGCGGAAGTTGTAGGTCTCGATTTCAGATTTCCAAAGATATATTATTCATAAAATTCCGAGTTCATATGAAAAAGTTACGCCCAAAATACCACAGACTGTACAAAGGGGCACATCGTACAGTTTCATCTCAGGACTTCGAGGGATTTGCCGATTGTCTCCAAAGTCATTCCTTGAGTATATTTGGGTCTCAACATATTTTATTTCATGTGCTTCATTCCGTACGTAATAGTACCACTGTATGCAGTAGTAATAACTACCGGTTGTTACAACTTTATAAATTAATAATTAACAATAGGTATAAAAATATTGATATATAATATTTACTGTTATGCCTTTACAAAAATTACATTTTACTACTATATTTTACAAAATTTTAGAATTTACTACTATATTTTTAAAAATTACATTCTACTACTAGTAGTAAAAAGTTAAATATTAATAAATTATGTAGTAAAATATTATTTCTCAATACTTCTTGTAGTAAAATATAAGGTATTAATAATATAATATAATTTTTATAAAGACATAACGATAAAATATTACACTTAAATACTTGTTATATCCGTTTGTTATTTTTTAATTTCTAAAATAACAAAATGATAACAACCCTTGAAAGAATTGATGACGACGACTAAACCCTTATTTTCAAGAGACAAATGTCATATACAAACATAATTTTAACATTGATATATCTAATGTTTTAATTTGTGACAGATTATGATAGACATTATATTTATTGTTAAAAAAAAATCCCCAAACTATTTAAGGGTGGTAATGAGCCGGGCTCAGACTTTGATAAGTCCGGCCCGAGCCCATGAATGTTTTTTAAGCCTGAACTCGAGAAAAGCCCGGCTTGGACCGGTCTTGGTCCGACTCGATTTTTTAATAATAAAAAAGTGTATATATATAAAATTTATTATATAAATATAAATATAAATATAATTTATTTTTTAAGTCTGGGCCGAGGCTTAATGTTTTAAGCCCAGCTCGAGCTCTAGGGCCCGGCCATTGATTTTTTTTATCCCGACCTTAGCTAGAGCACGGGTGGGCCGGACCGAACCTGAGCTTTTTTATCATTCCTAAAACCATTTGTCCCACCGACTCTCTTGCGTGTGCTCTTTCTTTTTATGGTGTTTTTAGAGTTAAAGTGTGACCTCGAGTTGGAAATCGGTCGGTCGGATCGAGATTTACCAATTTTAATCTTGAACTGAATAGTAGAGGATCTCATATTGTAATTGTAATTGAATTTTTTTTAAATAATGAGTACATTATGGATTCAGGACAACAATAATTCTAAATTATAGTTCAAGTTTTAATCGGACAATAAATTGATCTAAATTACTATCAAATTTTTTAATCAGAACGAAAAATATTTTAAAATTTGTGTCAAATGATACGAAATCCCGAATTTCAATCGAGATTCCTGATTTTCCATCACCTTATACCTAGCACTAAGTGTGGCAATTGGTCGGGCGGGCCCGGGCTTTGATAAGCCCGACCCGAGCCCAGTAATCAACATTTTGGCCCGGCCTTGGAAAAAGGCCGGCCCGAGCATCTGCTCAGCTCGAACATGTCTATATTCGGCCTGCTTTTTTAATAAAAAAATTATATATATTTATAATTTATTATATATATATATATATATAATATAATATAATATAATATTTTTTAAGCCCGGACTTAATGTGTTGAGCCCGACTAGGCACGAGCCCGAACCAAACGTATACTTCTAAGACCTGATCCGAAATTTTTTACCCCATACCAAACCAGACCGGGTCCAATTTTTTTTTGTCATTCCTACCTAGCACAAAGCTTCTTCCTTCTTTATTATGTGTGTGATATTTGTCCTTATTTGAATAAACCTAACAAATAGAGGGATCTAGATGAAAATCCCCCGACTTGGAACTTGGAAGTATTGACGCATATCAAGGCATCGGAGTTTCAATACCTATATTACCCTTACAATTTCATGTAAAGACAATTATTTCCCTTGTAAAATTCCACACCCCTGGCCCTCGTATACAAGATCCCCAATTCTTCGCCCAATTTCAAACAATTCTAACGAGCTCACAATTTTCTCAATATCTCCACGTCAGCCCTAATTTTTCTGCCGCCGCGGCATCCACGACGGACCATCGACGGCCCCAACATCCCACTTCCGATCGCCGAGCAGTTTTTCCTTGATTGCGTAAGTATTATGTTGTTGAAAAAATATATTTACCGAAGAAGCTACTGGTTCGGTGATTTTTTTTTTTTGCCAGATCTGATTTTTATTTATTGAAATAGGATGCTTGCTAGGACTTTGTGTATTATTTTGTTATTGCAATAATTCTTTTTCTGTCCATGTTTTTTTTATGTCGATGTTAGGGTTTCTGATTTCTTAATTTATAAATATTCGCACTTTGTGATTGTGACTTGTTTTTGTGGTCTTTGGTATGAATTTGTATTGCTGTTTTTGGGAGTGATTCCGGAAATAACGTAAAATTTTTTATAATCTGATGTCTAATATTCAAATTCCTGCGTCAGAGGTTTATTATTGGTTGATTTAATTATGTTATTAGATGTGTACATGGTTGTTTGAATCGGTGAATTGATTATGTGTTTGTGTTGGGTTTGATGTGCAGGTGTTGACTACCAAAGTAATATTTGGTGTTTTTATAATTTATAAACATGTCGCTGAATGAAATTCTACCTCCTGCAAAATCCAACCATGCCTCATTTTATGACCATTCAAATGATCCATGGTTTAAGAATCTGCATAGTTCATCAGAGGAGGGGGAAAAATCCCTTGAGGTTAAACGCAAACCTGTACCTCCTTACTTTAAGCGTCAAGGTTTTGTTCCTAGAAAAATTGAGGATTTTGGTGATGGGGGTGCTTTTCCGGAAATTCATATTGCTCAGTACCCTCTTGACATGGGTAGGAATAGATCAGGCAAGCCTGGATCGAAGATTTTGCCGGTGAGTGTTGATGCTCATGGGAATGTGGCTTATGATGCGATTGTAAAGCAAAATGAGAATTCCAAGAAGATTGTTTACTCGCAACATAAAGATCTTATTCCAAAGTTTTTGAGGGACGATGAAGAGAAAGAAGACAGTGATGAAGAGATGCAGAGGGAGATTGACGATACTACTCAGGAAACAAAATCTTTCCTTGAAAAGGTTGTTAATGTGAAATTGAGTGCGGCACAGCCCAAGAATGTACCTCAGCAGTCATCAGAATCAAAGTATATAAAGTATAAGCCATCTCAGCAATTAGCGGCTTTTAATTCTGGTGCTAAGGAGAGGGTTATTAGAATGGTGGAGATGCCTGTGGACCCACTTGAGCCCCCAAAGTTTAAACACAAGCGCGTTCCAAAGGCTTCTGGTTCTCCACCTGTACCAGTCATGCATTCACCGCCTAGGCCTGTGACTGTGAAAGATCAGCAGGATTGGAAAATCCCTCCTTGTATTTCAAATTGGAAAAACCCAAAGGGTTACACAATCCCTCTAGATAAGCGTCTAGCGGCAGATGGAAGAGGTCTTCAAGAAGTACAGATTAATGACAACTTTGCAAAGCTGTCAGAGGCACTTTATGTAGCTGAACAGAAGGCTAGGGAAGCTGTGGCAATGAGATCAAAGGTACAAAAGGAGATGCTAATGAAGGAGAAGGAAAGGAAAGAGCAGGAATTGCGTGCATTGGCTCAGAAAGCACGTTCTGAGAGAACTGGAGCAGCACCCCCAGCATCTGTTCCAATTCAATCTGATAAGAGCACAATGGATACTGGAGATATGAGAGGGGACTATGAGCATGTGAGAGAAAAAGAGAGGGATACGCAGAAGGAGACAAGGGAGGATAGGGAACAACGATTGCAGAGGGAGAAAATACGTGAGGAGAGACGGCGAGAGAGGGAAAGGGAGAGAAGGTTGGAGGCCAAGGATGCCGCTATGGGGAAGAAGAGTAAGATTACTAGAGATAGAGATCGTGATGTTAGTGAGAAAGTTGCTCTTGGCATGGCCTCAACTGGGACGGCAAGAGGAGGTGAGGTTATGTATGATCAAAGGCTGTTCAACCAGGAGAAAGGAATGGATTCTGGATTTGCCACTGATGACCAGTACAATGTATATGACAAGGGCTTGTTTACTGCTCAGCCCACACTTTCAACCCTGTATAGGCCTAAGAAAGATACTGATGCGGACATGTATGGAGGAAATGCCGATGAACAGATGGAGAAGATTATAAAGACGGATCGCTTCAAACCTGACAAGGGATTTGCAGGTAGTTCTGAGAGGTCTGGTCCAAGAGACAGACCAGTTGAGTTTGAGAAGGAAGCTGAAGAAGCTGATCCATTTGGTCTTGATCAGTTCTTGACGGAGGTCAAGAAGGGGAAGAAAACAATGGAGAAAGTGGGTACTGGAGGGACAATGCGAGCAAGTGCTGGATCTTCAATGCGAGATGACCATGGAGGTTCTGGTAGAACTCGCATAGGATTTGAAAGAGGCCGTTAAACATTTCTATATCGTGTATTTTGTCGTAAGACGTTTGAATTTCCTGTAAACCTTTCTTATTGTACTCTAAACCTTTTTTTTTGTATTTAGGGATTTGTTTTATGTTAATGTTTCTTATGGTACTCTGGTATATACTCATCGAGTCATTTCTGAGCTTGTGATTGGATTTTTGCAGAATTTTTATGAATCCCCAATTTATGTTCTTTCTGACAACTGATATATAGAGATAATTAGAGTAATGATATCTCTGTGCTGAATAATACGTCGTTTTGGTCCGCTACGGTGTCACTGTTGTTTGCACAGTAACTGTTTCTGTCAGTCTTCGGTCTGGATTAATATCAAATTCATATTTCATTAGAAAAATGAAGGAATTAAATCCGCACAAAAAATCATTATAAAAAATAAGTATAGTATTCTTTTTATGTTTGCATTGTGTAGTGACACTATTCATTGTATGGTTAGGATTGATAATAGGACAGGATGGTTCGAGATTTGTCAATCTCATATGATTACATATTTCATATAGTATTTTATTAAATTTTATTTTATCCCGCTAAATTCATGTCTTAGTTTGAAATTTCTAGACATCTTTTTGTCCAATCTTATAACGTTTTCAAATTGGAACATAAAAAAGTATCCCAAATGAGATGACGATCTTTTTTTTTTTTTTTTGAAATCGTTGGAAATCTCACCGCTAAACCACCTCTTCCGGACTTGAGCGGAATTCGAAAATTCGAATTCAGGATCTCAATATGAGATCCTTGACAAGATCCCATTAGGATGAAATATGAAAAATTACCAATCCTATGCATAATACCCTTTTTCGTCGGGATTTTATCTCTGTTTTTGCCCTTTTATCAGTTTTCATAGATTTATGTCATTTAGACACACGTTTATATACCATCTTGAACCTGCACTTCAACATGCTTTGAGTTGATACATTCTATTTTTAATGTTGACTTCTAAATTAATACTAGTAAATGAATTGCCAAAATTACATTTACATAAATCTTTTTTTTTTCCATTGAATTTAAAACAACCACTGATTTGAGTTAATTTTTTTAATTAAATGCTTTAATGAATCATTTATAAAAACGTTCATGAAAGGAGCTTCAAACAAGAAAAAATAAATATTTAGAACAATGACAACAAACACGACACATTTAAATATTAATGAGTTCCATTTCTGCAATATCCTAACAACCTTCATCCCATGGCATACTTCTGTGTCCAGCTCCTGGCAGAGGCTTCGTATTTGGCCTTGTCGGACTTGTACATGTGGGCAATCTCCGGTACAAGAGGGTCGTCGGGATTTGGATCAGTAAGCAACGAGCATATAGATAGAAGGACCTGATACATATACATAAATAGTTAAGTAACCGACAAACAATTACTATGTTGGCATAAACTAACTAGTTGAAATAGTTTTCTTAGATCAACATCAAGGGTTTCCCCCCAATCCACCATTATCCAAAACCACAGATTCCAACTTAGGCATACTAATTATCGAAGCACTGAAAGTTCTGGAGTTAACAAGATGCCAAAGCTTACTATAACTCGTAAAGTTGACGTCACAAAATTTCACCCCAAACAAAAGTGCAATCATAGGATACAGGTAAGTGTGCGGAAAATGGGAGTGATGTGGGTTGCTTAAATGACTTTTATGTAGTTGTAATATCATTTTGAAGGCTGAATTGAGCCTTGGGTACAAGGGAAGAAAACTAACAAAATGATATAGAAACGAAGACCGATGGAAAAATTTCTTAATGTACTGTACAATTTCCCTTATTTTCACAGGATAGCACAAATCTGCTATCCCACTTTCTTTCCAGGATCCAAACGGACTTTGGAGTATAAATCTATGATCGCAGTCAACTTTTACTTACCCGTGCCTGATGCACGGTTGCATGCCACTACCAGACCAGAATACAGAGATTATAAACACATATATTGCAACTAATGTAAATCTAAAAAGGAGGAAATTCAAACCTTTGAAATGGTAAGAGCTGGGCTCCACTGTTCTTTAAGGATATCAAGACAGATGCTTCCGTTGCTGTTGATGTTTGGGTGGAAGACTTTGGTCCTAAAAGCAACCTAAACAACATAACACCATGATACTTTTAAAGTCAAAACCACTCCATACAGGACTGTTGTTGACAAGAAACAAAATCAGATGCATGCTTTAACTACAAAAGTAAATCACCTTCGGGGGCTTGAAAGGATAATCAGGAGGAAAATGAATAGTAACCAAAAATACACCTCCTGCATATGGGCTATCAGAGGGGCCCATAATTGTTGCTTGCCAGTGGAACATATCTTCAGCCACAGGACCTGTTAAATAATTTAAACAAGCATTGAAAACATTACCAAAAGTACACATTTAGTTTAGATTACATAAAGTGATTCAGAAATTTGTAAAGCTGCTCATATTAAGTCAGGATACAACATTTTTTTCATTAAGTGGCATATGACGCGCCACTCATTGATAGGTGCTACTTAATTACACCTCAATAATGAAATAATAAAGTCAACAGCCTCGCAATTTTTTTGCAAGTACAGTGTTACTGTTCAAGAGCATGTAAATTTTTTGTTATCAAATTATATGCTTAGGAATTCAATACAAAACCGATTTAATTCATTTGAATTTGAATATATACAAAAAACCATGACCATAAAATTCACGATCTCTTTTGAAAGGTTGAAAACAATAACCAGCAACCAAAAAAACTGGCCCAGCATGAAATATATCAATAGCCAATCACAATCATTCTTAATAAAATTCAACAACGTGTCAGACACAAGCAAAAAATTTAGATCAAATAAATCCCAACACCACACCATGTGAAATATAAGTCATCTAAAACATGGAGTTGGATTCATTACTGAGCTAAGCTTTGTAACAAATTATGATTAGTAGTTATTAAATAAAAATTTATATGTAATTGAATCTTAATCATTCATTGGTATTAACACACGAGTGACAGAAGATTATTAAAAAAAAAAAAAAAAAAACTTAGCACCGTTAAGCTCAACACGGGATCTAAATTCCTAAAACATGATCCAAATTGTTACCAGCGCTGCAAGACGTGGGAGGATCCTTCTGCAGATCCTTGAGTTCCTTCAAGATACGCTTCGAGGCCATGATGCTTTTAACAGATTATTAAAATCCAAAACCTAGAACTGTAAACAAATACATATACACATACAACTACTTAATGATTATTTGATCTGTTTTCACCCGAATAACAAAATTAAATTCAGTTAAATGACGAAATCGACCTTATGCGGTGGAGAAAGCGATCGGAGGGCAATTCCGGTGAGAAAGTGAAACGGCTTTCAGGCAGATCTACAGCGAAACGCCTCCGCTTCTCTCCTCTACAACCCCTTTGCTTTGTTCGATTCGGTAATTATTTTCCCAATTTATATACGACGCTAATTTTGCTTTTTCAATTTTCCTTTTAAATATCGTTATCCCATCACCTAGGGTTAATATTAAAATTGTAAAATTAAATTAAGAAATTTATTAAATAAAAATCATATTACAATAAAAATACATATTATAATTTTATAAAAAATTTATTATAATAATAAAATATATTAGACTATCCTATTAAAGTAATTAAATTATAAAATTAAATTATCTCTACAATTATCTTTTTATTAAATTATAAAATAAAAATAATAAATTATTAAGATAAGAAACCTATTACAATATAAAAACATAATTTACTATTAAGGTAAGAAACATATTGATTTAATTAATTAATTAATATTTTAATAGGTTAGTTTGTTAGGTTCTATCTCACTGAATATCATGTTATTATTTTATTATCATATGATAATGTCTCATCAATCAATTGACATTTAAGGATCGGGATTCCGTATCGACTTGATTTTGTGCTAAGTATTAAATCATTTGTCATAATTTATCTAATATGAATTTTATTTATCTCCTGATTCAACTCACCACTCAATTTTTAATTATTTTGGATTCGAACGCATGACCTAGATGTCAGATCCTAAATCCTATACCACCAAGCCAACTCACCACTCAATCCTAATTCCTAATATATATATATATATTTTTTGTTATAAAAGTAAAGAGAAATAGAAGAAGATGGTATCTTGAAAAGCTGCAAGCTTTCTTTATTAATTCTTAATGAATGATTTTGATACCAAAATACAAAGGGGGTTCCTCTATTTTTATAGGGATGAGTTGTGGGGTGGATAAGTTACAAAATAATAAAACAATAATAAATTACAAGATAAAGATTAAGTAGTTGGGATCATCACAAATTACAACACTCCCCCTTGGGCCCGACTACTTTAGTCCTACATAATTTATTTGACTTCTGAGAGGAATAACATTGCCTCATTAAAACCTTGCCAGTAAAACTCAATGGGACAAAACATGGTCGAAGGAAAAAGAGTACAATGCACTTGTGTCATATCAATAAATATGTTCCCTCTGATGAAAGATATCATCAAGATAATTTACTAATTCGACGCATGCAAATACTATATACAAGCTTCTCAAATATTGATGTCGGTAAAATTTTTGTAAATAAGTCTGCAAAATTATCGGTTGATCTTATTTGCTTGCTCTGCTGGAGCTCATGAGTATAAAAGAATTTAGGTGAGATGTGCTTTGTTCTGTCTCCCTTGATGTATCCTCCTCTGATTTGTGCAATACATGCATCATTATCTTCATATATCACTGTTTGAATATTTGTGGCAGAATTTAAGTTGCATGTGCTCTGAATATGATGGATAAATGACCTTAACCATATACACTCTCTACTTGCTTCATGTAGTGCAAGTATCTATGAGTGATTGGATGAGTGTAGACACTGTATTTTTGCATATAAGTCCCGAGATGAGCCTCGTACGGAGGTACTACCTTTTAAATCGCGGAAGTCGCGGGAAATGGATGTCGGAAAGGAAGAGTCAAGAATTGACGGCAGTCAAAAACCGAGACAGAAAATTACCCCAAAAACCGTCCCAAAATCGGCCCAAAAATAGACTGAAAACAGCGAGTGAAAACAGAGGAAACAGCGAGTGGAAATAGCGAGTGAAAACAGAGGAAACAGTGAGCGGAAACAGAGAAAACAGCGAGTGGAATAGAGAAAACAGCGAGCGAAAATAGTAAACTAGTGAAAACAGCAGAAATGATAACTCTTCTGGCACCGTGAAACGCACTCCCGAAAAGTGACTTAAAAGGTAAGACCTGAGGGCACCCTTTATTATATTTTATTTTATTATCCCGGACACAACATGCTCGGTTGACGTGAAATACGTCCAACCGGGTATGCGAGGTCCTACATTGAGAACGGCCAAATTTCTTGGTCACATATTTACTCCGCATGTGTTAATTTAAGATATTCATGAGCTGTATGTTTACCGCTTTCCCAACTTACTTTTAAAGCATGCAACTTAAGTTTAGGCCGTATACGAATTTAGGTGTAGGTTACCTTTTTGCAAATGTATGTTGAGTAGACTTGGTTAAAATTGCACAAATCTGTTCATTACAAGTGACATAAGTAAGTGACCATTCCGAACCCAACGGTTTGAGATCTTCCATTGCGAGGGGTGAGTGCAGCCTTAAATCATTTCCCAGTTCACACTGGGTGGCGACTCCATTTTATTTCTCCGGTTTAGTCCCCCGCGGGCTACTCTGTACTCTCGATCGGGCCGCGAGCCTGGAACAGCGTCGCTGATTTCTGTGTTCTACAATGAGGTAGCAACAAAAGACTGTTTTGTAGATCGCCACGAAATTGTTGTATTATTATAGGTAAAAACATACTCTGTTTGTGAACGTGCCTTATGAGGGTCAGAGAGATATCATGCATCAGCGTAACCAACGATGCCTGATTTTTGTGCTAGCTCATTTGAATAAAACAATCTCAAGTCTTTAGTGTCGTGAAGATAACGAAAGATATGTTTGACGCCATTCAAATATCTTCGAGTTGGCGCAGAACTAAATCTTGCCAATAAATTAACCGAAAATGTAATATCAGGTCTGGTGCATTGAGCTAAATACAACAAAGCACCAGTTGCACTAAGATATGGTACTTCTAGACCAAGTATATTTCCATGATATTCTTTATGACGAAATTGATCATTTTTAGGATCGAGAGGTCGGACTACCATGAGAGTACTTAATGAGTGAGCATTATCCATGTTGAAATGTTTGAGAATTTTTTTCAATATATGCAGACTGATGGATAAATACTCTGTTAGTTTTATGCTCGATCTGCAAGCCGAGACAATATTTCGTTTTTCCCAAGTCTTTAATCACAAATTCTCTTTTCAAATATTCAGCAGATTTTAGAAGCTCTCCAGGAGTTCCAATTAAGTTCATATCATCGACATATACTGTTATAATGGCAAATCCAATTTTGGACTTTCTAATAAATACGCATGGGCAGATAGGATCATTTATATATCATTCTTTCATCAAATATTCACTCAAACGATTATACCACATGCGTCCATATTGTTTCAATCCGTATAAAGATGTTGTAACTTGATTGAACACAGTTTATGATCCTTTGATTTATATGCTTCAAGCATCTTTAATTCTTCAAGGACTTTCATGTAAATATCAATGTCAAGTGACTCATACAAATATGTTGTCACTACGTCCATAAGACGCATGTCCAATCTTTCAGAGACTGCCAAACTGATTAAAAATTGAAACGTAATGGTATCCGTCACTGGAGAATACGTATCATCATAGTCAATATCTGGTCTCTGCGAGAAACCTTGTGCAACTAGTCGCGTTTTATATATAATGATTTCATTATGTTCATTACGTTTTCGTACAAACACCCATTTGTAACCAACGGGTTTGACATCTTCAGGTGTCTGGACTACTAGTCCAAATACTTCACGTTTGGCTAAAGAAGTCAATTCTACTTGAATTGCTTCTTTCCATTTAGGCCAGTCGTGTCTTTATCTACATTCATCGACAGTTTGGGGTTCAAAATCATTTGCAATTTCAGTAACTACTGTATATGAAAACACATTATCGATGATTATTTCATTTCGATCACACATTTCTCTTGTATAAGTATAATTTGTAGACTTTTCCTCATTTTTGGAATTTTGAGCATTTTCAGGGGTTGGTATCTCTTCAGGGACTATCAGTACTTCTGCAACTGGTGATTGAGAAGATGCGGGTATAGTCATTGCTCGAGAATTATTTTCAACAGGATCTGAATCTCTCATTTTTCCTCTTCCATGGAATAACATCTTTAGAACCAAGTGGTCTACCACGTTTCTGACGTGCAATAGATGATTCATTAGCTGCATTTACACTAGATTGTTCAACAGGAACAACCACCCGGGCTGGTGTATTAGCAGCTGGTATATGTGACTTGGTTACTTTTGCAGCATCTGTAAATGCATCTGGCAATTGATTTGCAATTTGTTGCAAATGGATAATCCTTCGCACTTCATTTTCACATTGGCTGGTGCGAGGATCTAAATGAGACATGGTAGGAACTTTTCAAGAAAGTTCATGTCTTGCTTCTGGAGGCACTTTCTTTTCCTCTAATGGTGGAAAACTTGTCTCATCAAAATTACAATCAGCGAAACGTGCGGTAAAAATATCACATGTTAATGGTTCCAAATATCTAATAATAGAAGATGAATTAAAACCAACATATATCCCCAAACGACGTTGAAGTCCCATCTTTATGCATTGTGGGGGTGAAATTGGAACATACACATCACAACCGAAAGTGCGTAGATGAGAAATATCTGGTTGGTGACCAAGAACAAGTTGGATTGGAGAATATTGATGATAAGATGCGGGTCTAAGGTGAATTAATGCAGCTGCATGTAGTATAGCATGACCCCATATAGAAATTGGTAATTGAGTCTACAACAATAAAGTTCGTGTCATTACCTGAATTCGTTTGATCAATGATTCTGCAAATTCATTTTGTGTATGTACATGTGGAACTGGATGTTCAACATCGATTCCGACTGATGTACAATAGTCATAAAATGTCTTGGATGTAAATTCACCAGCATTATCTAGTCGTATGGTTTTGATTGGATAATCTGGAAATTGTGCCCTTAATCTAATCATTTGGGCAAGTAGTTTGGCAAAAGCAATGTTACGTGTGGACAACAAGTAAACATGTGACCACGTGCAGATGCATCAATCAAAACCATAAAATAACGGAAAGGTTCACTTAGTGGATGGATTGGTCCACAAATATCTCCTTGAATCCTTTGTAAGAATGATGGGGATTCAAAGACAATCTTAGATGGATATGGGTGTATCATAAGTTTACCTTGTAAGCAAACGGTGCAATTGATCTCATCTGTCAATAGAATCTTTTGGTTCTTTAATTTATGCCCATTAGAGTTTTCAATTATTCTACACATCATCGTTGCTCCTGGATGACCAAGATGATTATGCCATAACATAAATATCTTTGGATTATTGAATTTCGGGTTCATCACTACATGCCTTTCTATTGAATTTATGATTGTATAATACAATCCAGATGAGAAAGCTGAAAGTTTTTCTAAAATGTATTTCTTACATGAGATGTTTTTGGTAATACATATATATTCTATATTATTTTCATCTAAAGTTTCAATATGATACCCATTTCTGCGAATATCCTTGAAACTTAGCAGATTTCTACTGGACCTGCCTGAATATAGAGCATCTTCAATGCATAATTTTGTTCTACTTGCTAATAAGATTATGGCTCTTCTAGAGCCTTCAATTAGGTCTACAAGCCTAGATATAGTGTTTACCTTTCCTTCACGTAATTTTACGTCCAAGAAGTATTTTCTATCTCGAATGATAGTGTGTGTGGTTGCACTATCAGCCAAGCATACATCCCCACATTTATTTTCCAGAACAAATAATTTATTTATATGTTTCATATCCTTGAAAGTTGCAAGCTTTCTTTATTAATTCTTAATGAATGATTTTGATACCAAAATACAAATGGGTTTCCTCTATTTTTATAGGGAGGAGTTGTGGTGGGGATAAGTTACAAAATAATAAAATAATAATAAATTACAAGATAAATATTAAGTAGTTGGGATCATCACAAATTACAAATATATATATTTATTAATCCATAATTAGTTAGATATCCTAGAATAAGGTGTAGGAGGTTCATAACACCTTACTAAGGATATCAATAACAATTACATCTATACACGCCTTTCTACAAATATTTATAAAACAATTCTCCAAATAACTCATATGGTATAATAGGTTAGGGCCTACATGAAAAATTTAGTTTGTTAATAGAGTTTAGATTTTTTCTCCATTAAAATAAAAGTATTTATTATTTTTTGTGAAATCAAATTTTGTCCAACTAATAGCTTTCTCTCAATACATTTTTTTTTGGCATCAAGGTTTAGTTTTAATGAAAGAAGAGAAAGAACAAGAGAGCTCATTCTCTCATGGCTTTCTCTATTTTATTTGTTCAGAGTCGTTAAAATTTCGCCGTCAAACCACTTTTTCCGGGCTTAAGCGGAATAAATAAAACCTACGGCTATCTCAAGCTCTTACAAGAAACGCACTCTTTAGATTTGAACTCAGAATTTCAAGATGATATCATGAACCCTACACTACCAAAACACGGACTTCGGCCTTTGTGATGGCTTTCTCTACTTCCTAAGCTACTTTGCAAAAAAAAAAAAAAGACGTCATCCACTCGCACACAAATCTTATTTTCTTTTTGCTTTTGTTGTAGCTCGTGTGAATTAAAAAAGGTAAAAAGTGTCTTCCTTTTTCAAGCTTTATATGTAATGCTCATGATTCCAAATCCAATATTCTGATCCAGCTTTATATATCAGGACCTTTTTTGGTCCCACATTAATTAATTAGTTTAATTGGTGATTTATTAATCTTTAAACACTCTCTCTTTATACTCGAATTTTAGTTTCTAATGATATCAGAACCAACATCATATCTTTCCGTTGCAATCTTACAACGCAAAAGGTAACACCGATATTACATATTTGATCGAGACTAATTGGATTAATATAAATCTAACCTACACGAGCGTCGAGACTATAGAACATAATAAAATAATATGGTCCATTTGTCAAACATTGATAAGTATGTAATTAGTGAGTGGTTTATTAATCTTTGAGCACATTCTCTTTATAAGTTGATTTTTAAGGATGAATTTTACCCAAAAGTCCATAACATTTTGCATATTACTTCAAAATAAGGATGATTGCAAATTTTTCGCAAAAATTGGTAAATCCTGACCCGTCTCGACCCATTTTCAATTCTACTTCAAAAGAGTTTACAAAGTAAAGCAAGATGCTCCATTTTCATAAATCACAAACAGGCAATTGATTTTGTTGACATGGTAACACAAACAAAAACATTTAGTTATAAAGCTAAGATATTTGATCCATAAGAAAAGTATAAATTCCAGCTTCCAAGTCCAGACATTCAAACAAAGTCCATGACATGCTTTAAAAAAACATCTAACAAAAGAATTAATTTTCAAATTCAAACCAAACAAAGCAAAGCATTTTCTCTACTAGGTGGGGTCGGTTACACAGCTCTTTTTGACGCTATTGTACTTTATCCGAAGTTTCAAATGAATAAAATAAATTCGTATACTTAGTATCCTATTGATACTGCTGTCATGACTCATGGCTATAGTTTTTGTTCAGTAAAAGAAGGCAAAATCACATAATCAATCCAATCCTCACAAAAACTGATCAAGGTAAAGTAAGTCACTTCATAGGATTCCATACATGATCACATGCTATGAGCAGACAAGAGTGAACAACCCCACATTGGAATCTGCAGTCACAGAACAATATGCCAAATAAAACTTGAAATCTCTACCTAACAAAATGTTAAAAAGAGTTGAAACTAGAGCAAAAATAGAGAAGATTTCATCAAATACATGTGCAACAGCTTGCAAAATCTGCGTAACATTTAATAAAGGGGATGTCTCTTTGGACATATAAGATTACGATCCAAATAATCGAGATTGTAAATGGGAATAATATCGATCCAGCTTACATAATTCTTATCTCCATGCGTTATATGTAATATATAGACACAACACATCTACAAAACTCAATTTCTAGGACATAGGACCTAGCACTTGAACCATTAATATATATTATATATATTCAACACTCCTCAAAGTTACTGACACGAGATAAATCCAATGAATGTATTAAGTTTATAGGAAAAACTGACATCGACAAACCTAAAACCCAAGACCAACTATATAACTCTTTTTAACGTCTTTCATTGTTGTTTTTCTTCTAGTTCCAATAAAGAAAACCAAAATATAAGAAAACCCAACAGAAATCTCACCAGCAAGAACTGTTAGCCTAATCTTTTGTAGCTGTGCTGAACTGAGAGGTATCAGATTGTATACTCGAGCATGAGAAATTCTGTAGCAGGGTGAAAAACCATTTCAATAAGGGATGGATATGAATTCTCAGCGTCCTGTTTTTGCACGTTTCATTCCACTTGAATTGAACGGAGAGACACTACCACCACTTGGCCCAGGGCTATCCTCTCTGAAATTTGAATTTAGCATTGCTAGTTCACGCAACTGCTGCCTCTTAATATAATCTTGTGACTCATCCTGTATAACAGAAGTTCTATTTGTAAGAGATATTTATCAGATGACTCATTCAGTCTGCAAAACAAAAGTTTTAATTTTAAAAGATGACACAGATATTTATCAGAGGACTCATTGTCTCTTTCAGTCTAGATCTGGCCATGGTTCGGTTCTACAGTTCCAAGAAGCTTCCTGGAACCGTAGAACCGAACCGAACGTTCAGTTCCTTATTTTTTAGGGGAAAAAAAATAAATTTGGTTTGGTTTCAATTCCGAACCGAACCTTAAGATGACGGTTCCAAATTATGTAGAATCGTAACCGAACCGCTTCGGTTCGGTTCCGGTTTTGAAACCGTAACCTTACGGTTCCATCCGGTTCGGTTTCGAACCGGAACCGTGGCCGGGTCTATTTCAGTCTACATATCATTATTGGAGTAATTGGACGTGACTTGTGAGAAGAGTGAACGATTGCTATTGCATCTATTTTCTGAAGAGCAGATATGGGAAGTGGGTGGAAGCAGGTGAAGACAGTATCCTCCAATTGAATGCTTGCTTTTCAACAACCCAAAATAGTCTGTCTTCACTTCTTCTAAGATGTAGATGATGTGACACAAATTCTTGAAGCGATAAACAGCAACATAAACCCACATTGATGTTGCTCCTAAATACATCCTACACGAGACCACGTAGATGCCTAATTTGCCATCATATTTTGCTCTTCAATCAGTGTTTTGTGAAGTCAAAATAAGTTTTGGCACAAGCACAATATAAATATTTGTGGACCATAAAGTTACACAAAACTTTAAAATTACAAATGAGAAGTAATAGCTAGGTAACATACCACAGGTTTCAGCAATTCTTCTATGATCTCCTGTGCCTGTCTCAGCCTGATATCAACAATATTGGCAGGTAAATCGGCCTCAATTAAAATGTGAAGTGGATCATTGAGGTGCTCATAGCCTGGCCTTCCCCTTAGTTTATCTTCCTAGAGATGAGAAAGGATAGAAA
Organism: Zanthoxylum bungeanum; assembly: GCA_019454045.1. Taxonomy (NCBI): domain Eukaryota; kingdom Viridiplantae; phylum Streptophyta; class Magnoliopsida; order Sapindales; family Rutaceae; genus Zanthoxylum; species Zanthoxylum bungeanum. The sequence goes on from SKCR01035468.1 coordinate 160,938, forward strand.
TAATTGAGCCCAGAAATCAGAACCAATCTTTAGCAATAAAGTTGAAAGCAAATTGTTGGAAACGCACTGTATTAATATGCCATTTTCATTGCATGAGCACTCGGATTTTCAAAATTCTGGTAGCCTTAGATCAAAAAGAAACATACAAGTGTGCTTACCTTGTCTGGATCTTTTATTGACCCTTTCCCTCTAATGTACACACGGCAGCCCGTAGTAGCTTCGACTCGTTTCAATGAATTGCCTCTTGGGCCAAGAAGCCGTCCGACAAAATTGAACTAGCAAACAATAGCAAAGCACGGATATTATTGCCAACTAAAAGAGTTTTGGTTTATTAAAAGAGAAATTGTCACTACAATCCACCGACAAATTTGGAATTATGACTAGCATTTTATGTATAAAGCTTACATTCGGATAAGTATCCACTGGAATTTCCAAACGCAAAATTCTCTTGACTGTATATGAACTAGGGCTTGCAGGTGTACCTTGCCAATCCATTGTCATTCCAGGAAGTCCACCTAATCTCTGTTATGTAAATATGGAGTTTAATTATCTTAGTATACAGTAGTAACAAGAGCATGAAGGATCAATATTCACAATTTTGATGACGAAGCAATCAGAGGACAATTGATGTCCATGCAGACAAGCACATAAATTTCATCATAAATGGAAAACTCTTATGTTAACAAAAAGCACTAATGTTTCATTTGCAAATTTTTCCACCTTCAAGAATTGTCTTAATTTCAAAATATCATCATACATTTGAGAACATGGATACTCGAGAGTAAAGTCTTTGACGACATGATAGAAAATAAATAAACAGAACCACGTTCTGTTTGCCCTCAAATCTAAAGGTTCTCCCCTTGAACAAGTTAAAGAGTCACTGATCTATCTTAAACACCCGCTGCCCGCAAAAGTCATGTAATTATGAGAACTAAATTTAGACAGGTCATTGGGGGTCATATATCCGACAATACTCCAAATTCTTATCATGAATTTCCACAAGAGGTTCTCGAGATTTTCATTTTGGTATATCTTTGCAGCCTCATAGGATTCATTCATTGTCTTTGTATTATATTCATCTTTCATAACGGGTGGAAAACCTAGTGACCACCTAGATTCACTTTAGAAACTAGAAACCAGAAACCTTTTACAGGAACCAACATTTATTAAAAATTTCAAGAAAAAAAATAATTAAAAATGACACAAATTAAAGAAGGTTTACCTCCTGAGGTATGCCATTCCAGCCACCTAACCCTGTGCCAGATACATTTGACATAAGATTTGAAGAAGCCATGGGACTGGGACTTCTGTGCCGTAGTCTGTCAAAGTCACCAAATCCTTGATTGGGCATCATCCCAGAAACCCGAAATATCTCTACACGCAAAAGAGTATCTTATATGATCTGAAATCATGATAAATATAACAACACAAGAGAGAGAAATTCATCGAAAACAAGGCAGAAGATACAACAAAGAAGAAAGAGTTGCAATAAGGAAAAGATGTAAAAGACAATGCATTATGAAAAAAACTAGACATCTCCAACAAGAGTCGTGAAACGATAAAGACTGAGAAAACACTATTCTATTAGGATTGTCAGACCATTTAACACCTTCAATATTGATTTCATTCATATATCACCTATCCTTTACTCAAACTAACCCCAATTGAGTTGATTATACCGAACTCTATCATGCCCTCAGATTTCAACCGCGGAAGTATGATATTCCAGTCACTGAAGCGAGTACAAAGACCATAGATTGTCTACAAATCACACCTTCATGCCATTGCTAGTTTTGTACTTGGTGGAAGCAGATAGACGAAATGTAACATACAAAAGTGTTCCTTTCATAAATTCCCAATTGTACTGAATGTCAAGATACATTCAGCCGTTAATGCAATTGGACAAAGTAGATAGAACTACTCTGGCACCAGATACACAGTAAAATGATCACAAGAACCGAAAAACAAGTGTTTCTATGTGGTAAAGCCAAGACCATTAACACAACCCCACAATCAAACAAAACATAAACAATCTGATAACTCGAAACAAGCACATCAGCATGAGTAGTAATGTAGTTGCAAAGACCAAAAAAAAAAAAAAATCCCATCAAAATCCAGAAAAGCATAGATCCAAAACTCAGAGATTCAAGAAGTAACCATGAGTTAACAATCTGCTGCATATCGGAAGCGCCTGTGTGAAAGGTCCTAGCTTTTGATGCTCTGCTAAAAGCTCTGACAAGTATTGACTGCAAACCAAAAAGCCAACCCACATAGATCAAAAACAACACAATTCTTCAGCATAATCAAATAGATTACCAAGTAAAAAAAATCAACACCTTGACTTGACTTTCAACTTCAATGAGTATGAAGGCATACCTGTCAATATTAATATCTGGGGTGCTTCTAATTTGTGGAGAAGCAGCTCTGGCAGGTGAGAAGTTGGGATTATACAAACCTGACATGGCTTTCTGTGTATTTTTTTTTTTCTTTTGCTTTTTTAGAGAATTTAGAACAAACAAAAGAATGGGATTCCTAAAAAAAGGAAAAGGGTTTTAGATTTGGTTTTAGTTTATGGTTTCATCTTGTGGTTGTTGCACAATAAAAAGGAAAAACACAACACAGCACCATCACCACAATACTTGGGCAAAATATTAAAATATAAAATATATTTTAAAAATTAAAATTAAAATTAAGAAAGAAAGTGTGAGCCACGTAAATTCTCAAATTCCAAATTTAAAATCTCGTATCGAATTATACAGGATTGAATATGAGAAATTGTTTAAAATAATTTTTCATAATATATTAAATTTCGATTGTGATTCAAGATTTTTGCATAATTCAATCCGCAATTCATAATTATTTTTTTGATTTAAAATTTTAACTAAAAATTATCGTAAATCATAATCAAAATAAGACGAGACCGTTACAAGGGAGACACAAATGAGAGAGTGGAGACTGGTCAAATTTTGCAGAAAGTTTTCAAGCAGTAGAAATGGAAACAAGTTTGCTGTTTTTAGGTAGCAAAATCTAAACAGTGGCAGTTAAATGTTTTTAACTGCTTTGGTTTCACACAGAGAGGGGGGGTGTGATGTTTGTATGTAAAGTGTATGTAAAGTAATGTATTATCTGCAGGAGATTCGGACACGTGTCAAGCATGCAGATAATCAAGGTTGTGTGATCTGCGGCATGAAAGTGGGCCCACTTTTGGCAAGAGATGACTGGCAGATGATAATGATGTTTTGCCAACGCAGTATTAGCTGGACTGTGAGAGTGTTCTATACTACACTTTTCCAAAACTACGTCGTTTTGTTTCTTATGACCAAAAAAAAAATTCCTTCATGTCAAAAAAGAAAATTCTTTCTACATCTTTCATCTTCTTCACATTTTCGTTCTCAAATCTCATTTACTCATTTATCACATATGATATGAATGTTTTGCCTAATAATCTAGTAACGTAATTAGAAAATTGATTTGATGAAAAAAAAGAAAAACTCTCACATTTATATAATTGGTTCCGCTTTCTCTACAATATTAAACTTATTATAAATGAGATAATAACAATTAGATCCCTGAATTTCAACAAAATTCACAAGCACACCTAATTTGCATTTTTAAGTTGAGTGTTTGTCGTCAATATTTCAGTATTTCTTTTAGTAATCTGATTATACTCTTGGAAAAAATTTATCTAGAGACGTATTTTTGGTATAGGTGTTGATGGTGATTTTCAGACCCGAGAAGATCTGATATATGAGAGAGGGTATTAAAGAGATTTCACTGATCAAGATGAGGTCCAAGGTCTTTGTAAGGATGAGGGTCCAGACCCGAAGCCCAGATTCGACTACATTTAAAGACCGGCCTAAGGATGCCGATTTTGGCTTTGAAGCATGATGAAGGGAACCCAAGATGAACCAGCAGAGGCACAATCATATACATCGGGGAAGGTAATCATTGGAAGATACAAGTTAAAAGAAAATCATAACAATTCAGACTGTCATCAAGGGAAGCTACTTCTCAATATTTCTACATGCCAATTGGCTTAATGTGAGCTTGACCCTTTTGAAAAAATACGAGGGAAGTGAAGGCTTTTATGACGACCCGACCTGACCTGTTAAAAGATGCAAGGAATGACCTCACTTGTTTTGGTGTACCGACCCGATGATATTGGTCGGGGTTGCAATATTATGCTCTTGGACGGATGACGTAAGCCATAAACGAAAGTTTGAGTCTCTCAGTGACTTATGAGATAGGAGTAGGTTAGCGGCTGATGGGATGGAAGAGGGTTTCAGGCTTATTGATTGACACATGCAACCACGTGAGTGGTTGGAATACAGGTTGGCGCTTGGGTAGAGTGCGTAACAATTACCAAATAAGGGTGCATTAATGAGTTTCAGATGACAGGAAGTGTTGTGTCATGCGGCAGAGCTACTATTTATAAGTTGGTTGGGGAATATAACATACACAATAATAACTTGGTAAATGTGGTTGATGTTACGAGTTGGTAAAATAGTAGATTTAGACGCACTATATAAAGGGGTTAAGAACTCATTGTAAGGGGTTGGTTAATTTTTCTCGAGCATTACTTGTAAAAGATAGCAAAAAGCCAAGTGTAAGCGAGAGGTACAGTAAGTCGATCAGACCTGAGCTCCTAATAAATATTTTATTTCACTTGCATATGTGGACGTAGGTTGGATCCATTCTGTTAAACACGTTAAATCATTTGTATTATTTGTTGTTTCTATTTTTTGTCAAGTTTGATTTGATTCTCAATTAACCAAACAAATTCACTATTTTTAAGAGATTTGTTCGAGAATTGATTTTTCTCGAATTATCGCTGAAACAAAAAACAACCGTCAACAATAAATTTTGAAGAATATATATAACTCAAATAATTCATTTTAATAACGATGACCACCCATTGTTTAATGATTTTTTTAATGATTTTTTTTTTTTTTTGGAAATGATACAAGAGGTTTTTGGTCATTTATGATTCAACATCGCTCCCACAATGACGATTAATTTTGTTCCAATTGAAGAAATATTTCAATAAAAAATTAATTTATTGTTAGATTCTTAATTAAATTTAACTAGCATCATATTGTAGAGATTATGGGTGGCCATTTAAATACGCAAATCGAATTCAAGTCGAATCTTAAACGAATCGGGCCAAATTTATATAGATTCGAATTCGATTCGTTCATTATTTGAATCCTAATAACAAAATTCGAATTCGATTCGTTTATTAATTTAATAGTTGATTCGATTTGTTTATTTCATATAATATATGTAGTGAATCGAATATGATTTATTTACAATTGTTTATTAAATGAATATTTGATTCGAATCGTAAAACAAAATTAATAATTGATTCGATTTGATTCGTTTCTTGTAAATTATTCAAATATTCAAATATTTTCTGTTGGATGGAGGAGGGACATGTCATTGGGATGATACCCCTTAGGGACGAGAAAATCTTTGGTGCAACAGTGGTACCACGTCATCCATGCAACAACTCAATCACATTGCCACGCGTGCTAAAAAATAAAAAAAACAATTAAAAAATAAGAATTAAATTATACATGTCATTTTTTAATTCGTTGGTGATACCACGTCACCCATACCACTGTTGCACCAAAGATTTACTCCTTAGGGACATGTCCTCCATTTGTGTGGAACATGATCTTATGCTCAAGGGATGCATATGAGGGGTGCAACCCTCCAAAGGGTTGCACTCTAACCCAAAGGGTGTCATTGAGGCACTCTTCCATGCTTATAAAATGAAGTCATTTTGTTTCTTTAAGAACACACAAATGAAATCTGAATTTCATCTTATAAGTGAGAGTCTTAATTGCTTTCTTGAGTCAGAGAGTACTCTACCATATTTCAAGTTCAAGATCTTGTTAAGGTGTGCCCCTTGAACAAGAGGAATCCGGGTTATCCTGGGAGAACATTAGCCACAAATCCGTAGAGCACCGAGACGGGGCTGATAAGTTCTTAAGGACATAGATTTATCTCGACTCGGATCAAAAATTTCGTCACTGTACCAGGTTTTTCTTGTTTTAAAAGTTTTAGGGTTTATGCATGTCATACTAGATCTACTTTGATTTTCTGGATTTGATTTGTTTGTTGCATGTTAATTTTGTATAATGACACTAAATGTCCAACATCGTTTACTATTCGTTTATAATTATAATTTATAAATAAAAATCAATTAAATAAAAAACATCATCACTTTTTTAATTACATATATATTAAAAAAAAAATTACATAGCATTCTTAAATACAATCCATTATATTTAGCAACTTTTATCATTCATCATGCGCAACAATTCTTTTTCATATCAATTACCACATAAAATCCTCCCAAACAAAACACAAATTTTCATACTAACAATATTACAAAATTCATTAGCAAAAAACTTGAACAAGTAGTCACTGCAAAACAAAATATAAACATAAGGTTGTTATCTTTTAGTATGTAAATAAATAATTAAATAAACGGATTCTAAACTAATTAATCGAATCAATGAGCTCAATCCTTATCATATCCTTTTATGTAGCGGATCGAATTGAATTCATAATTTTATTAAATAAATCAATTTTTTCAAATCCTTATCATTTTAATTCGCGTCGAATCGAAGACAGAGATCCTGCTCATAATTGCCATCCCTAAGTAGAGATGACAATAATGGGAGATGTGACCAGAATCAAATGTCCCGAATTCCATTTTTGAATAAAAGAGAAAAATTATCTTGAATCTCAAATACAATGGGTCAGGATTAGTTCGATTCGGGATACTAAATCTCAATCGAGATTTAGAATTTTAGATATGAAAATTAATATTCGATACTAAAAATCATCTCAAACTCTAACTAATTTTTTTATTCAGATGAATCATCCTAAATTCCACTTATTTTTTAGTCGATATTTTATACCGATAATAGCCTATGAGGCAAAAAAAAAAAAAAAAAAAAAAAAAAAAAAAAAAAAAAAAAACTATGTAAACTGCGTCCTTTACTAATGATTTTACTAACAGTCAGGGATACAAATGTTATTACCCAATTGGAGGAAATGAACCGTGTTATTGAATTGGGCCCAGAAGATTTGGGCCAAGTGGAAAGTGGTCCATTTGTTATTGGGCTTATCTGTCCAATGTTGCCCAACAAGTTATGGGGATTAAAGAAGGTAATGGGAACATCTAACGGAACGGAATTAAGGGGGGATAGAAAAGTCCGGGTCAAAAAAAAATATTCGGGTCGGACCCTATACTCAAAAGTTCGGCTTGGGTTTGGGTCCGAGCCTGACTTATTATTTTTGGCCCGTCCCTGGTCAGGCTTAAACCAAAAAAAAAAAAAAACACAGATATATATATTAATATATTTGTAACATTTAAATTATTAATTTATGGATGAAATTTTTGATTTATTTGTGAATTTTATTTACATATAATGTAAATGTATTTTGTTTTTGTATGTTTTTTTTTTTAAATGGCCGAATAAAGCCCGGGCCTAAGCCCGGCACGGAAGATGTCCGGGCCGGGCTTTTCTCGAGCTCGAGCTTTTATTTTTTTGTCGGGCTCGGGTCGGGCTTATCAAAGCCTGGGCCCGGCCCGGCCCATTGCCATCCCCACATGGAATCCCATCCATGATATCGATTACTATTCGGGATAATACCGTCCCGAATATTGATTATTATTTTGATCTAAAATAAAAAATCATTCTGAATTTTAGATGGAATAATACAAAATCTCTGAATTCAGTATATTTTAAAACAAAAATTAAGATTAAAGATAAAAAAAAAAAATCCAGAACCTAATTTTTTATTTACACATATCAGCTTGAATCTAAATCAAATGAATTAGGTATTTTTCTAACAATTCCATTACTTTTTTAAGATTAAATAATTTATCGTCAAACCACCCGTTACGCGCTTAAATGGTGTCCTAAACTCATATAAAAATTATACTATTTGAATTCGAATCCAAAAACTCAAAATAAAATTATAAATTCGACACCACCAAATCACGCAGTTTGGACAAACACACAATACTATTACATGTGTAATAAACTAATAAAAGAGGAAAGAAGAATCTAGCAGGAGTTAGAAAGAAGAAGAAGAAAGAAAAAACGACATGTCGTGGCTATTGTTTGAAGGCTTACTGCCATTGGGAATCATAGCAGCAATGCTAACAATTGCAGGAAATGCACAGTATCATATCCACAAAGCCGCTCACGGACGCTTATGTAATTTACTAATTTATTTCTCTTCCAATTCAATTTTTTTTAGGGGGTTTAGATCCGAACCATTCTTCATTTACATTCTCAAACTTTTATTTTTTATTTATGTATCAATTTCAGCCTAAGCACATCGGAAACGATATGTGGGGCGTGGCGATGGAGAGAAGGGATAAGAAGCTTATGGAACAGTCCGCCGCTTCATCCAATTAGGTTTTGACTTGCGTTTCTGATATTACGACTTATGATTCTGATGATTAGGGTTTTGTTTTGAGATTTGTTTTTTTGTTTTTCGAATTTATGAAATTTGAGTTGTTAATGGAAATTATTATATACCGTCTATCCTGAAAAATTTAAATTGTATTCTTTTCCATCTGTAATTTAAAAATTATTTATTTTTCCACCTTATAAATGAGAAAGTGAATACATTTGAACTTTATATGGAAAATATAATAATTTCAAAGTTTTCGTTATAAATGATAGTTACCCTATTTTAAGGGGCAAAATGATAATTTCCCAGTTGGTAATCAATTTCAATGATTCTTGATTGATTGAAAATTGATTCTTGATTGGCTAGGATATTGAAAGCTGGGATTCTCAATTTCAAGAGTTACGGTGCGTTTGGTTGGGGGTTTTGGAGGGGAGGGGATGAATTATTTTAAATTATGTTTGTTTGGTTCAATTTTTTAAGCAGGGAATGGAGCAAAATCCCTCCTAAACTAATTTTAGCTCTCCTCCAAAAGTGGGAAGTTTCGGAGAGGAGAGAAAGTGAGTAATTAAAATTTTAAATACATCGACTAAATTATCAATATATACATTAAAATCCAAAATTGTCCTAATCACAAATCCCTCTTGTATTTGCTTCACCATTCAAACCTAGCTACCGGTTTGATGCTTGTTTTAATTTTATTTTTAATAACACGTATTATGTAGATCTTTTATTTTAATTCTATTCTTTGTTTAATTCAAAGATAATATAAGCTTATTTTGTTTTTAATTTTATTTATAAAAGGCAATAAAGATAAAATAGTAAATTATTTTTAAAATCCCCCACCTTCTTTCTTGAACCAAATATATATCTAATTAAAAACTCTATCATCCCCTCTCGTCCCCTACTTTGAATTAAACATATATTTAATTAAAATCTTTTCCTAGGAACACAATTAGTTAGGCAAGCTTAAAACATACATTGACCAACTTTTCTGGCCTCCGAGATGGTGGGATAGTTACTCGAGTTTTTGTTATTGAAAGGTTACTCCAGTTTTAATATGAGAAGTAATTGAAACTACAAAGTTTCATTAAGCCTTTGTTCATCATCTTTTTTTTTTCCTATTTCAGCAAATCTCATCTTTCCCACTCTCTCTATCACTCAAACAAACACTTGTATATACATATGATATTGTTGACGGCTGATTTTGGTCTCAGGGCAATACGGGAATATCGCCTCCGAGGGAATCCTCCTTCAATAGTGAATTTGTTTCGTTATGATGGACCAAAAGCAAATTTAGCGAGAGACAGATAAACACACCAATCGACAAAGAGATTTAACGTGGTTCGGTGGATTTTGGATCCGACCTACGTCCACAGACAAAAACAGGATGATACTTTTTATTACTCCAATACGCTTCTCCGGTCTCTTTTTTGTTTTTACAAGTCAGAGCTTGATGATTCTGATGTCCCTTACACATACTCTGCCCTCCTATTTATAATAGTACAGAAATCAGACTCATATTTGTACAAGAAATCCTAGCTGAACTCAGTCTTCTCCTCTTGTAAGGATTTCTAATCCAACGTTGCCTTCACTTTTCTTATTCCTTTTTGGGTTCTGACTTCATTTCCTTGTGAAAGTAGGATAATTTGTTTATCTTATCCGCAAGAATATGGTGTCATCATATTGAGCATATCTCGCCGTCTGGTCGGTCTTTATGAGGTCGGTCATGATAGTCCTTTATGCTGAGAATGCTGCTGTCGACCTGATAGTGCCCGGCTATCTGACCCCAAATGATCGGTTGCCGATCATAAAGTGCTCGGTCTACATCTGTTGTGATCGGTTTGAAACCGTAAGGTGCTTGGACCCTTAAAGTGGTCGGGTCGGCCTTAACGATTTCTCCTAATGGAGGGAATTACCCTTCTGTCCTCGTCGTGTTGCTTTAAATATCTTAATGCTTGAAAACACCATCAACATCTGTCCCATAGTTCTCGGTTCCAACGAGTGTGCAAGTTGGTGCTGGGAACTATATAGAGATGGTGTGCCGATTTACTCTGTTGGGGGTCGACCCGGTGTTGAATCAATATGTTACGTCGCCTATTTTCAAACACCTTTTCTTGAGATGCGCAACTGTCACGTCTGTTTAAATGCCCATCAAATCATTTTTAGGTTTTCTTCTAGTTTTGACACTTGTCAAACATCCGTCGGGTTCCCGCCAAAAAGAAAGCGAATCGACCGTGTAGAGGCGTCTTCACAGTGTGCTGATCTCAACCGTCTGTTTAGTTTTGGCAGACCTCCTTTGCGATTGACATTTGGCGTTCATCCGGGTTTCTTGTTTTGATCCAACGGCCACGAGCGTCCTGTTCATGACTATAAGAGGACGATGCTTTCACTGTGCAGTCATTTTGGCAATTTTCCTTTCTACCTGTAAATTCTGCTCCAAGCGTGACTTCATTCGATCTCGGTGCTTTTTTGGAGTTTCTTTCAACCGTTGATTTTCTCTCTCCCTCTCCGCCGTGACCTGTGAATATAAGGGACGGGCAAACCGCACTGTACAACCTTTAACCTTTCCAAAAAGAACAAGTAAGTCTTCTGAACGACCTATTCGCAGTTGTGTGTTGTGAATCTGTTGTTATTTTTGAATGTTGCAAGGGAAAGATTTATAGCTTGTTGGTTTTTTTGCTTAGGGCACTTAGAATCCATCTTCTTAGCTGAGACGGTAGCTCTGAGTAGTTTTTAGTCATAGACTGATTTCCCCTTCCTTTTTTGTCTTTCGGATGTCAGGGATGTCTGACAACAGTTCTTCCCCTAAAAACCCTGTTAAACCCTCCACTCCCCCTGCTGAAGAGCTTTCCTCGGGTTCGGGGGCACCCAGTGTGGAAGACCTTGATACTACCCCTACCCCTTCCGAGGTTGAGCAAGATACTTATCACCAGAGGGTCCCTCGGAGGGATCCAGTGCCTGGTGATCTTGGTAGCTCGGCTCTGGATATGAATCGGCCTTCCAAGATAACTGAGGACGATCTGGTGCTGTTGCGGCAACGATATGATATCCCAATAGATATTGCCCTTGAAGTTCCTGGCCCGATGGATCGCGCTAGTCAACCTGACGAGGGCTCGGTGGCACTTCTTCCTGCTTTTTTCGAGTGTGGGCTGCGGCTGCCGATGCAACGTTATTTCGCTTGGATGCTGGCCGAGATGGAGATTGCTCATTGTCAATTGAGTCTGAATAGCTGGCGGATTTTGGCTGGCATGCATGTGGTCTGGCACCGAGCGGGGTTTAGCGAGCCTTCTTTCGAAGAAGTGAAAAGATTATACCGGCTGAAGGCTAATCCTAGGTCGCACCACGGATGATACTACCTTTCTGCGTATGCTGATTCTTCCAACGTCGTCCGTAAACTCCCCGACTCCAACAAAAACTTCAAGGATCTTTGGTTTTGGGCCACATGAGATTGGGGACGGGTCTTGCGTTTTTACTTAGAGGACGTCTCGATCTCGGACATCTTCAGAGCGGGAGGTTAGGAGTTTTAATACCCCCCACCTTTTTTGTTCCCGTCTTTAGATTTTAGGCTTCTAACTTCTCTGGTTCCTCCCAGCTTGTTGGCGGGATGCTCCCAAGGTTTCTCGTCAGGTCCGGAGGCGGGTACACTGGGCTCGGGGGTATGCCGCCCACTGGAGGGAGTTAGTTAATGATGCAGCTTTTGTTGAGTCGGGCCTTATTCGGACCGTCCCTCCGGAGGTCCCTTGTCGGATAGGTAGGTTTATACCGATCTTCTAACCCACTCTTGAGCACGTTTCATGTTGTTTTTTTTTTTTTTTAGTATGCTCGAGTCTTGATTTTCTTTTTATTTTTGCTTTCTTGTAGGTATGTCAAAGAGACCGAGGTACCTTGATCGGTTGGCCGGTGTTTCCAAGAAAACCAGTCCTGGTGGAGCTGGCACTTCCCGGAAGCGACCTGAATCTTCTGAGGCTAAGAAAGTGGCTGAGGGGGTAGAACGGCCGAGCTCTCGGGGCCCATCTTCATCTTCCGGGGCGTCTCTAGTGGGTGCTGTCCGTCCTGACAACCCCCCAAAACCTTCCAGGAGAAGGAAGCGCCAATTTGGAGCTGTGGACACTCAGTTAGGGCGGGAATTGGAGGAGGAGGCTCCGAGTAAAAGAACTCCAGCTCGGCATGGGGGTCCTTCCAAGAAATTAAAAGGCTCTGTGATTCTCGGGATTGATGACCTCGGGAAGGATATTAGGGAGGCCACTTCCCATCTGGTGCCGGCTTTCAACGAGCTGGCCGAGGCCGTACCTCCTGAGAAGATTCCGAGGTTCGAGGATCTTTCGCCCGAGGAGGTGGTCGCAAAACTGTGCTCCCAGTTGGCCCAAGTTACTTCTCTACTATATCAGGGGTGTCTTCTGGACTTTGTTTCATTTTTTCTAACTTTTCTTTCTTTCTTGGCAGGCAAATTATTTGGCGGCTAAGAACAAGGATTTGTTCATAATCCTCTTGTCCGAAGACGGCCAATCCCAGAGGCTTCAAAACCGTCTTTCTGAAGTGGAGGCCAAGCTGGCTAGTGCTGAAGAAAGGAATAGGGATTATGAGCTGGCTGCGGTCGAGGCTGTCAAAACAAATAAAGCCCTTAAGGCTGCTGCCACTCTAGAGCGGAAGAACGCTGAAGAGGCGAGGGCAAGTTTGGTGGAGGCCCGGACTGAGATTGGGATCCTCAAGGTGGAGATAGACAGCATGGAGTATAAGCTGCGGGCCAAGGAGGAGGAATTGGGGCGGACCCGGGACGAGCTCATGAGAAAAGAGGTAGAGCTGGAAGAAAATAGAGGTGCGATTCGTCTCTAGGGGGTCGGGGATTGCGCCGAGATCATACCAATGGTTTTGCCCAACCTGGATATGGGGCCTATTCATACGGCTATCCGCTTCTGCAAGGGGGAGATCTCAGATGATGAGTTTAAAGGATGGTTGCCCCCTTCTCCTGAAGGAGTGATGGATCCCGACCTGATTTCGGTTGCTCCGGTCTCCTAGGTTTCCCAAAAAGTCCGCCCTGAGGTTCCTGCTCCTGTCCCTGAGGTAAGGGTTTCCCGGGTTGACATGGCTGAAGCTGCTGTTCCCCCTTCCGAGGCCGAGCCTAACCAACCGACGTCTGAACCAGTCGAGGGAGAATGCCTCGCCCTTGTTCGGGTTGAGTGAAAAGGGGTAACCCGGACGGGGCCCTGTGTATACTTAGCTCCTTTTTTTTTAATAACATTTCAGGTTGTATTTTGACATATATATATATATATATATATATATCTTTATGTCTTTCTTATCTCTTTCTATTTTGGCTTTTCTTCATGTTTCCTTTTATCCGAGCACTTGAGACCCCTCCGTGGGGGATAACATGAGCGGGAGGGATGTAATCCGATCCCGAGCTGAGGGAGATACTAGGCTCTGGGGGAATGTTACCTCCCTATTCCGAAGAAAACTGACTCGGTGAGACGTAACCCGACCCCGAGCTGAGGGAGATACTAGGCTCTGGGGGAATGTTACCTCCCTAGTCCGAAGAAAACTGACTCGGTGGGACGTAACCCGACCCTGAGCTAAGAGAGGTACTTGGTCATGGGGGGATGTTTCGTCCATAGTCCAAAGAAAACTGACTCGGTGGGACGCAACCCGACCCCGAGTTGAGGAAAATACTTGGCTCTGGGGGAATGTTACCTCCCCAGTTCAAATAAGGCCGACTCGGTAGGACGTAACCCGACCCCGAGATGAGAGAGACAAAGTGGCCTCGGCGAAACGAAATCCAGCCCTGAGCCGAGCAATTTTTGGGACTTGTATAGAAGGGAAGTGAATCAACCTTTGAAGCCCTACCAAATTTGGCATGGGCGTCCCATTGCCAGTCCGGCGAAAAACAAAATCAAAAAACTTTGGAAAATAAGATTAAAAGGTGGGGGTGACTTGGCACTTATCCCAAAAATATTTTTGTAAATATAAACAACAACATGGATGCCTCAAGACATCGTCCTGTCCGAGGTCTCCAAAACATAATTCTGAATCTTTCAATTCAGTGTCCCGGCGAACCAGGATTTGGATCAGTAGAGCGTTTGAATGGTGAGGGCACATCCTCTACACGTCGGGTCACTGTGGAGCCTGTGTATTGTATGAGGGCTCATCCTTACCACGCTGGAGTAGGCACACGCTACAGGGGCACAATGCATCCCCGTGTTGTACCTCTCTCGGATCCAAAATGATGAATGGATCTAAGAGTGTCCGGGATACTAAGGGCATATTCCTCCTTAGGTCCGGGATCACTCGAACTAGCAATCGTCAAGGGGGTGTCATCACCCTCGTGCTATGCTTTCCCATTGATCCATTACATCGGGTATGTGAGGATCAAAAGAGTGTTCGACACCTTCAGGGCATGTTCCTCCTTATGTTCGGTAACACTGGAGTAAACAATCGCCACAGGGGTATCATCCCTCCCTGTGCTATGCTTCTCACTGATCCTATGCACCGAGCATGCCCCTGAAGACCTCGAGCCAAGAGAGATACTTGGTGCTGGGGGAATGTTCCGTCCCCAGGCCAATAAGCGTGACTCGGTGGGACGTAACCCGACCCCGAGCCGAATAATGAAGAGGCCTCGGCGGAACGTAATCCAGCCCCGAGCCGATTGAAACATTAAGGGCATATTCTTCCTTATGTTTGGTAATACTGGAGTAAGTAATCGCCGCAGGGGCATCATCCCTCCATGTGCTATGCTTCTCACAGATCTATGCTCTGATTTACCTTTTGATGTTTTGTATGGAGTCGAATGATTCTGGTGTGACTTTGCGCTTTTTTATGGTGGTAGCTGTGGTCGGGTAGTTGCGAGTTTTGTGCTTTTTGGCTTTGGACCGTCGTATTGAGCATGTCCCCGAGGTTTTTGAATATGGTTTTGCAAAGTTTTATTTTTTAAGAGAGCCGTTGGAAAAAGAAAGTTTTTTATTCATACTCAGGGACATACTGCCCTTCTTACAACTCTCTGTGGGTCATTTTGAGAGAGGCTCTGTATTCGAATTTATGTCCCTTATTTCTTTACCGTAAACAGAAAGGAGGAATTGAGAGTTTACTGGAAGTATTTTCTCAACATCTCGGCGTTCCATGGCTTTTTTAATCTTGTGCCGTCCAGCCGTTCTAGGATGTATACTCCTGGCTTTACTACTTTTACCACCTTGTAGGGCCCCTCCCATTTGGCGCCCAGGGAGCCTTCCTCTGGCTTTCGGGTATTTAGGGTGACCTTAGCACCAGGTCGCCCGGGATGAAGGTGCGTGTCCGAATCCTTTTATTGTAGAAGCGGGCCATTCTTTGTTGGTAGATTGCTGTTTTTATGGCCGATATCTCTCTCTTCTCTTCGATCAGGTCGATGTGGTTTCTGATAAGTCATTCATTCTGCTTGCTCTCGTAGTGCTGAACCCTGTGGGAGGTCACCCTGATCTCTGTCGGGATGACAGCTTCATATCTGTATGCTAAGGAGAACGGGGTTTCTCCCGTGGAGTCCTTATAGGTTGTCCGGTGCGCCCATAGTACTTATGGTAATTCCTCGACCCATAGGCCTTTGCTGGATCCAAGCCGAGCTTTCAGGTTAGCCTTGATGGTTTTGTTTGTCGCCTCGACTTGTCCGTTTGACTTGGGATGGGCTGGTGTGGCGAACCTTAGGGCGATCTGGAGGTCCTCGCAGAGTTTTCTGAAACCTTTGCTGTCAAACTGCTTCCCGTTGTCAGTGATGATGGCTCGGGGAATTCCGAATCGGCAAACGATATTTTTCTTCAGGAATTCAATGGATTTTTTCTCCGTTATGGTGGATAATGGCTCTGCTGCCACCCATTTGGTGAAATAGTCTATGGCCACGATGGCGTATTTTGCCTGTCCCTTCCCTCGTGGCATTGGCCCAATGATGTCTAGTCCCCACTGGGCGAACGGCCAGGGACTGAGCAGTGTAGTTAACTGTTCTGCTGGTTGGTGGTGGAGATTTGCGTTTTTCTGATATTCTTCGCACTTGCGGGCCACTTATATGCCGTCATGGTGCATGGTCGGCCAGTAAAAGCCTTGTCTTAGGGCTTTGAAAGCAATTGAGCGACCCCCGACGTGGCTTCCGCAGATGCCCGTATGTATCTCCCTGAGTACATAATTCGCCTCTTCTTCTGCTAGACATCTTAGGAGGGGGACTGAGTAACCCCTTCGGTAAAGTACCCCGTTGATTAGGGAGAATCTGGTGCTTTTGTATCTTAACTTCCTGGCCTCCGTTTTGTCTCCTGGTGTTTCTCCTGTTTCCATATATTTTCTGATGGGTTGCATCCATGATGTTTTGCTTTCTTTATCTAGAACTTCTACTTCAGATTCCCCCACGCTCTTTTCCCGGATGTAAATCAAATGGATTATTCTGGGGTGCTCGGCTTTTGTTGAGGAGGCGAGCCGTGCCAGGGAGTCTGCCTCACAATTGTCTTCTCGGGAGATTTGTTCGAAGCGTACATCCCCCATCTTCCCTGTTAACTTTCGTACTTCGGCCAGATAGGCCATCATGCTAGGCTATTTGGCTTGAAATGCTCCCTTTAGTTGCTGAATGGCTAACTGCGAGTCACTCCTTACTACCACATCTCGGATCCCCAGTACCGTGCATAGTCTCAAACCGCCTAGTATTGCTTCATATTCCGCTTCATTATTGGTCGCTATGAAAGCGAATTTCAGTGCGAGTATGATTTCTTCTCCTTTGTTGTTTTTTAGGATGATTCATGTGCCATTGCCTTGTGTGCTGGCTGAACCGTCTACAGACATTTCCCATTTGTCCTCTTCTATAGCCAGGGTCTGGGGTTCGGTACATTCGGCGACAAAATCCACCAAGGCTTGTCCTTTCACTGCTGCTCTCGGGAGGTAGGTGATGTCGTGTTCACTTAGCTCTACCGACCATTTTACTAGTCTGCCGGAAACTTCCGGCCACTGAAGAATTTTTTTTAGGGGGTGATTAGTGTAGACCTTGATAGGATGGGTCTGGAAGTAAGGCCGCAATTTCTGAGCTGCCTTGATCAATGAAAGGGCGACCAGTTCATGTACCGGATATCGGGTTTCGGCGTCTATGAGGGCTTTGCTGATGTAGTAAACAGGTTTCTGGATCTTGTCGGTTTCTTGTATCAGTACTGAACTTACTGCTCGCTCCGAAACAGCCAGGTATAAGTATAATGTTTCACCCGGGAGTGGTTTTGCCAGGAGTGGGGGCTGCACCAGATACTGCTTCAACTGCTGGAAGACTTCTTCGCACTTTGACGTCCAGTCGATATCCTTTTTTGCTCTTTGGATCACTTTGAAGAAGGGGTGGCATTTGTCAGTTGCTCGTGATATGAACCGATTGAGGGCAGCCACTCTACCAGTCAGACTTCAACACACCTCTCTCTCTCTTCAATTCTCTCTAAAGAGAGAGTTTCTCTCTCTTCTTTTAGTTTTTTTTTGTTTTTTAATTTTTAGTTTTGTAAATAATTTTAATTACTTTTTGTAATAATAGTAATTTAATTTTTTACTTTTTACTTTTTACAGTTTTTACTATTCACCATGTTGAAGTAACTACCCCAGCTAGGGTGAAAGGTAATTCTTTTACTGTTACTATTTAGATTAATCTCCCTTAAAAATAATATATTCACTATTTAAAATATTGACTTAATAAGGGATACCGCTATATTGGTCGGTTGGTAATTCATTTTTAATCTGGTTTAAACCTGACTAATCAAGGATACCGCTATATTGGTCGGTTGGTAATTTAATTTTGGTTCCGCCTTTATGGCTGGTTGGACTTAATTTGACTTAATCGGGATACCGCCAGATTGGTCGGTTGGTAATATTATCACAGTTTATATATTATTTTATGGGAGATATCTAAATTAGTAGTAGTAAAAGTAATTCCTTTTACCTTAGCATTTTATTTTATTGTAATTTACTTTTCAGCTTTTACTTTATGTCTTTTACTTTTATGTTTTTACTAGACCTAGTTATGTGTTAGTTATCTGGGGTTGTGATGACTTTTAATATCACCAGTTTATAAGGGGTTAAATTATAGTTTGGGTATTATAAATATTTATTTATTAAGTCTTAAGCTTAATGCTTCTTGTTGTCTGATCACCAATAAGATTGATGTGGTAAATCTAAAATGAACTAGACATAGGGATTTTAGGTTTCAGCCTTAGACTTAATAGCCCACGATCTTCCTTGAGGATAGATAACCCTTTAATAGATTTCCTTACAGGATATGAATATACCTGTCAGGCGGGGGTAGCCATAATTGGAACTTAAACTTAATGAATCCAGATAATTTGGTTGACATAGACATATGGTTCAATTGGGTTAAACTGGGTATTTATGTCTGACCATCGACAGAGGCTTACACATAATTTAGTGTTCCAGGTTAATAAATCAATATATTACCCAACTTTAAGATAACCACTTCATCTTTAAAATGATATTAAAAGAAATCACAACCTTAGATCTTTGTGTCTTTTATTTTCCTTAGTATTTTCTTTTATCTTTTTATTTATTTACTTAGCAAATCTACAATCAACAAAATCAATCAAGCAATCAATTCTATTCTCCCTTTAATTAGATATTTGTAAATAAATAGATTCAACAATTAATAACAACAGTAGGAATTAAGTCCTCGTGGGATCGATATTTTTATACTACTTGAACGATACGTGCGCTTGCGTTATACGTGTGTGTTTACGCCGGTCAAGTTTTTGGCGCCGTTGCCGGGGACTTATATTTCTTGAGTTATTAATTTTGAAGCTATCTAATTTACTTGTATCTAATTTTCTTTATTTTTATTTCTTTTTTTTGTTTTCAGGTGTTTGAAAAAAAAAATGGAACATTATTGGGAGATTGAAAGATCACGAGCTTTACTAAAAGATACACCCCACATTTGGGAGCAACAGTCCGGTTTTCTGAGGCCTGTTGTCAAGCCCAATGATTATCACTGGATGCCAGAACCAAGCAGTACTACATTTGCTCATCAGAACGCAATGGAGAGATGTGACATATGTAATGGTAACCACCCAAGAGATTATTACGAGTACAACTACAATCCAGGGTGGCAGAGCTATCAAAATCATTCATGGTATGAAGAACCACCACACTTTCCATCTTATCCACCATCTACCTTTGATCTTTACCAACAACCAGAACCATCCGAGGAAGATCAATTGATTCACATGTTCAAAGAACAAGCAGCTCGATTTGATGCACAAATTCAGAGTAACACAGAATCCATACAGAGAATGACAGACCAGATCAGACAATTCACAGAAAACCAGAACTATATACCTCAAGAACCATTTTCAGATGACACTGATGAAGCCTTCAAGTACCAATCATTTCAGAATGACACTTCAACAGAGGAGGAGGCTGAGCAGTATCAACAACCAGAGGTATCAGTTCAAGAGCCTGAACCGACAAAGTCTCAATTTGACTTTTATTATTCAGATTCTGACGAAGATGAAGCTGAACTGTTTGTACCAACTGCACCAACAAATGAGGATGTAATTATGTGTCCTCAAAATGAAGATCTTGGAGATTGTTTTGCAATAATGTTTGGAGAAGATCTGCCTGAGCCAATCACATCACCCAGATCAGAGGATGAAGACCTAAAATCTAACATTTTTACATCCTCAGGTTGACAATTTTGAAGCATGTATTTCACAGATGACAGATGAAGAGCTGAATATGGAAATTTTAAAATACATCTGTGAAGAAAAGGTGGAGCAAGAAGCAGAGCAAATGGAGGAGCAAATGTCTGACCTTAATAAAGATCCAGAGCATTCAGGAAAAATATCTCTGTGTTGGGGAGTACAAATCAAAGATATCACCAGAAGCTTGACAGAATGGAACTTCCATTCCAAGTCAAGCACCATACGAGACCTCCTAATTTTCTTTCTTTCTTTGCAGGAATCACTGGAACAACAAAGATTAAAAAGGTAGCACAAGCACTAAATATGACAAAATTCTTTTTGCCACTTTACCGTTGGAAGAGACCTTTCAAAAGCAACGCTCACGGGGTTGTCTTTAATCAGACATCCAAAACGACACTGAAAGCTCCTTGACAAATAGATTTCAGTCACGTCTGGCTAAAGACGAAAAATTTAGCGCTAGCAGGGAGGCAACCCATGCAATTTGTTGTAATTTATTTTTCATATTTTGTGTGAACTTTTTAATTTTGTGTGTTAGTTTTGCAGGAAAAATAAAAACGGAATTTTTCAGGACAAAGCAAGCCAGTGCAAGCGGAATTATCAAAATAAAAATTTGACAAAATCACGAAGATACAAAGTTGATCCAGGAGACGGCCAAGTAAGGAGTCAGCTCTTGGGACGCGTCCCTATGGATTTATTCGTCGCAAGACATGGTTTTGCCAAAAAAAAAAAAACCCTAACCCTAAATAACCGATTGTCGCGACGCTAGGCAATTTTCAGCATCGCGACGCTGACTCAATTCAGAGACACAAAACAGAGCGCTGACAACATCTCCTTTCATTCTTCATCTTCTTCAAATCTTCAAACACTGCAACACACATAGCCGACCTTCATCCTCAACCACCAACCATGAAAGCCGAGAACTTCCACAGCAACCCAATCGCCGAGCCCACCAACAACCACCGAGATCCAGCCACCCTCACTTAAATCCAGCCGCACCAACAACCACCGCTAGCCACCCTTGCCGTAACCGAGCCACTACCTTCATCACCGTGACCGAGTCTTCGCCAACTGAGATCCACACCGTGAGCAGCCACCGAGAACCAAAAGAGTCGAGCCCATCAGAACCGAACCAGCCACCCTTGCCTTGACCGAGCCCTTCCCTCGCCGAGTCAAAACCGAGCCATCATCATCGACCACACCAGCCATCACCACCCAAACAGCAGCCGAAACCAGAAGCCATCACCTGAGACCAAACCGAGAAGCCGTGAACCACCACCGAGCCACCAACGAACGAAGCCAATATTCACCCTCATTGCCGAGAACAACCTGAACCAAAACAACCGAGCAACCGAACCAATTGCTGAATCAGGAACTAAAATACGGTAATGATTTCATAAAAAAAAATTGATTTGGTAATTGGGTAAACTGAAAAATTGAATTGTGACTTGGTATTGCGAGAATTGGAATTGCGAAGTGTTGATTGAATTTTGATTCGTAGTCGTGGGGGCGAAGAATTGAATTGGGGTGTTTGTGGCATTTGATAGATTTAGGTTGTGTTGGATAATCAAAAATTCAGGGGAGACTCTGCCGGATTTTTTTGAAAAATACCGAAGTTGGGCATTGTGAATTGATAATTTTTTAGGGTAAAATTTTTGGGAAATTTTGAGTTTTTAGAGGTGATTCTGCCAAAATTTTTAATGAAAAATGGTCAAATAGCGATCGTGGTAAGAATCGTAATTTGGACATAATCTTAATTGGTAATTTTTCCTGTAAAATTTCAGTTAACCAGGTGTAGACACTGCATTTTTGCATATCGTGCCCAATGATGAGCCTCGTA